>JAOZJS010001286.1:0-12077 GCA_025882695.1 Amerodectes protonotaria | reverse complement strand
GGAAGTCGTTCGATATGACTTTTGCCAAATGTTTCCAGTTGCAAGCAAAGTTCCTGGCTTTTTTGGATCCTCGTGATTCCAAACTAATCGACATGGTTGACCTGGATAAGCCAAACAACAACGACAACAACATATGTAAAATCAAAACATCCATGGACAAGGATCATGGTATCATCACCGGATGGTATTTATTCAAGTTCAAATATTCCGATGCAGACAACCCAGAAAATTTGTTCATCATCCAAGCTTATGAAAATGGATTTTTGTTATTGTTTCGAACGACCAGTATTCCCACTGGCCAAGATTCAGCTGATTCTGTATTGGTATCTGAATTCAAGTCTCATGAAGAAATGATAACTTGTATGGATTTCAATGAAACTCTGATGTATGGGATAAGCTGTAATGCTTTGGATGAAATCGTAGTGTGGAGAATGATCACATTCGATGAAAATTTAAAATTTGATGATCAACTCGTTCGACGAATCAAGATTCGTAATCAAGGAATCACTTGTTGCTCGATACGCAAAGATGGAAAAATATTCGCTGTCGGGGCAAAAGATGGACGAATCAGAGTGTTTGCGACCAAATCCGCCAAACCATTGGCGGTGATGGCTTACCATTCGGATACAATCGAAACAATAAGATTCACGCCGAATCTCACAGGTGGCGATTCCAAGAAATTTTTGCTTTTGGCCTCATCACATGATAAATCCATGTCCGTTTGGGATATTTATAATGATTGAATCAATTGGACAATTGATGAAAATTGGTGCGATTGCGGTGGCCGAACAACGAAAATCCAGATTCATGGTATGAATGGAATTCAAGAATAACTGGCATTGTATGCAAATGGTTTCCGTGGATTGCTCCATGCCGCCGACAACAAGCTGCTGATCCGCGAAACGTGTCCAGATTCTTGTTTGTGTATGCATTTCCTCAATGTTGTTATTCTTTGAATTTTGAATGTGCTACAAAAAATTGTTTTTTCAAATAAAAAAAAATTGTTTAGAAAAAAAAACAAAATTTTTGCTAAATTTTCGTGCGTGTGTGTGTGACCAGAAAAAACCATCGTTAAAATGCTGGATTCGGTACCGGATTCCTTGAATTTCTACGATGCCGAAGAGGAAATTTTCAAATTTTGGAACAATGTCGATGCATTTCGTACATCCGTTCAGCAATCGGCTGCAGCCAAACGACCGATTTTTGTTTTTTTCGATGGACCACCATTTGCCACCGGTTTACCACATTATGGACATATTTTGGCCGGTACCATAAAAGATATTATTACCCGGTGGGCACATATGTCCGGATATCATGTTGAACGTCGTTTCGGTTGGGATTGTCATGGATTACCGATTGAATATGAAATCGACAAAACATTAAATATAAAAGGTCCCGATGATGTGGCCAAAATGGGCATCAAAGCTTACAACGATGAATGCCGTAAGATTGTGATGCGTTATGCGGATGCTTGGGAAAAGATCATCACACGGTTGGGCCGTTGGATCGATTTCAAAAATGATTATAAAACATTATATCCACAATTCATGGAATCCGTTTGGTGGGTTTTCAAACAATTGTTCAGCAAAGGTCTTGTCTACAATGGTGTTAAAGTGATGCCATATTCAAGCGCCTGTGCTACGCCCATTTCGAATTTTGAATCCGGTCAAAACTACAAAGATGTGATCGATCCGGCTGTGGTGGTATCGTTTCCACTGATCAATGATCCCGAAGTTTCGATGCTGGCCTGGACCACCACACCATGGACATTGCCCAGCAACCTGATGCTATGCGTCAATCCTGATCTTCAATATGTTCAGATAAAAGACAAGAAAACCGGTAAATTTTTCATTCTACTTGAATCCCGATTGGACACATTGTACAAGAAACCCGATGATGAATGTGAAATAGTGGACAAGTTTCCGGGAAAAAATTTAGAAGGACAACATTATGAACCAATATTTGATTATTTCATCGATTATGCTCAAGCCAACAATGGATTTGTGGTGGCCACAGATAATTATGTCACCGCTGAAAGTGGTACCGGTGTTGTACATTGTGCACCGTTCTTCGGCGAAGATGATTACCGTGTAGCGATGAAAATCGGTCTGGTTACCAAAGGTGGCAAAATCATTTGTCCGCTTGATTCGAATTGTCGGTTTACCGAGCCGGTCAAAGATTTTCTCGGCATGTACGTCAAAGATGCTGATAAAGAAATTATGAAAAATCTGAAAAAACGTGGACGTTTGATACGCGAAAGTACCGTGAAACATTCATATCCGTTTTGTTGGCGTTCGGATACACCGTTGATATATCGAGCAGTTCCATCGTGGTTTGTTCGGGTTGAAGAACATTCCGAAAAACTGGTCACCGTAAACAAAGAAACATATTGGGTACCGGATTTTATCAAAGAAAAACGTTTCGGTAATTGGCTACGTGATGCACGTGATTGGGCCATATCCCGTAATCGTTATTGGGGAACACCAATACCGCTTTGGGTAAGCGACGACCTTGAAGAAGTGGTTTGCATCGGTTCCATTGAAGAATTGGAACAATTGAGCGGTGTCAAACTGAACGATTTGCATAGGGAAAATGTTGATCCAATCACCATACCATCGAAGCGAGCCGGTCATGCACCTTTGAAACGTGTCACCGAAGTATTCGATTGTTGGTTCGAATCTGGTTCCATGCCATATGCACAATCACATTATCCGTTCGAGAATAAACAATTGTTTGAGGATAATTTTCCCGCCAATTTCATCGCAGAAGGTGTCGATCAAACCAGAGGATGGTTTTATACGCTTTTGGTGCTGTCAACATTGTTGTTCGAAAAACCACCGTTCAAAAATTTGATCTGTAACGGTCTGGTGTTGGCTTCGGATGGCCAAAAAATGAGCAAACGAAAGAAAAACTATCCGGACCCGTTGGAAATAGTGAAAAAGTATGGCGCCGATGCATTGCGTTTGTATTTGATCAATTCACCGGCGGTTCGTGCCGAAAACCTCCGGTTCAGGGAAGAGGGCGTCCGAGATTTGCTCAAAGATGCTTTCATACCTTGGTTCAATGCGTACCGATTTTTGGTGCAGAATATTCACATCTATGAACAGAATAATCCCGGTAAGAAGTTCCAGTTCGATCGGACAAGTTTGATCCTATCCGACAATATCATGGATCGTTGGATTCTGTCGTTCACGCAAAGTTTGTTCAAATTTGTCAAAGCCGAAATGAAAGGTTTGTTTGTTCTGGCCGGATCTTGAATCTTTGAGTCTAATGTGTGGTATTTTTCATTCGTTCATTCCAAAACTAGCCTATCGTCTGTATACGGTTGTGCCCAGACTGGTGAAATTCGTGGACAACCTAACCAATTGGTATGTCCGGATGAATCGTAAACGATTGAAAGGTGATCTAGGCGAACAGGATACACGCCAAGCATTGGATACATTGTTTTCGGTAATGTTGTCCATGATCGAAATGATGGCATCATTCACACCATTCATAACGGATTATATGTACCAAAATCTGCGTAAAGTGATTGTGCAAGAGATGGATCCTGCATCATCACCGGAACAAACCACCGAAGAATCGATACATTATCGACTACATTCGCCGATCCAAGAAAAATTGATTGATATCAATGTTGAACGACAAGTGTCCTACATGCAAACAGTCATTGAATTGGGACGTGTGCTTCGTGATCGTCGTAACATGCCGTTGAAATATCCATTGCCCGAGGTTGTGGTCATCACCAATTCATCGCAAACAATCGACGATATTAAATTGCTACAACGATTCATTCTGGACGAGCTCAATGTTAGAGAGCTCAAACTGAGTATGGACAAAGAAGAATATGGTGTTCATCTGGGTGCCGAACCGGATATCAAAGCACTTGGGCTAAGATTGAGGAACGAATCGAAAAAAGTAATTCAAGCCATACGAAACCTTACGAATGAAGAATTGATGAAATATCAAACGGATCCGAATAACTTTATGGTGGAAAATTATCGCCTGGAACCAGGAGATCTGCGGATACGGTATACGCTGGCCGAATCCGGATTGGACAAGAATCTGGCTGATAAATATGAAGCAGATTCCCAGAACGGTATATTGGTTTTACTTAATGTTTGTGCAGATGCATCGATGATTGATGAAGGTACGGCCAGGGAGATAATCAATCGTGTACAAAAATTACGCAAAGAAGCCAAATTGGTTCCATCGGATCCGATCAATGTTTATTATAAAGTATTACCGGTTCAAGTTAAATCCGTTGATCTGGATCGTATTTGTCGGGAATTCAATGATTATATTCAAAATTCATTGAAGGCGAATTTCGCACCACAAATCGAACATCAGTCCAATGGAAAACCGAAGATCAAATTCATCATTCAATCTGTCAACGATATCAAGGGGGAAAAGATTGAATTGTTTATCGAATCTTTATCCGATGGCCCCGATCGATCTTCGGATTCGGACAAAATCGCGGTTCCATTCAAAAATGTTCAACGGAAAACTAAAACAGGAACGATGATTGAAAGAACCATTCTGCTGGAGAATCCTTTGGGCCATCCGATCGATGGCGATCAAGGTTCGAATATGGATTTGAAAAAACTATTATCCAATGGTAATGTTTGGATGCTAGAAATCGAATCGAAAAAATATCATTTATAATTCTTTTTCGAATGTTAGGCTGGCATTTGTCCGAAAACCAAGATGTTCCACATGATAAATATTTAAATGTAATCAAATTAAACAAACAAGGAGATGGTAAAACGATGGAAAAATCCTCGATATTGTTGGAAACAACCACCACCACCGAACCGTTTGATCGAAAATCCATAACGAATTGGAATGTTTTAAGGAAAAACGTAAGCGCAAACACTTGTTGAATTTGGATTTCTCAGAAATCTCAAATCCTATTGGCTAGCCGCAAAAATTTGTGAAGGCCATCTTTCCCTATAAAAAAAATGGGCAGGACCAACGTTGAGGACGGAGTTTCAACAAACTGAACTGTATTTTTATTTAGTGTAACAAATAGAAAAGAGCCTATATTTAAGGTCCACAGGATTAACGTTGAGGGCGGAGTTTAGGACAAGCTGAACTGAACTGTAGTTTTATATAGCGTACAAATAGAAAAGAGCCTATATTGAAGGTTCGCAGGATCAACGTTGAGGGCGGAGCTTAGGACAAACTGAACTGAAATGTAGTCTAATTTTCTTCATATTTTGTCTCCTCCCTAATTTATATAGATTGCTGCAACATTTTCACTTTTACCAATGCAAATTCAAGCTATTTATTGGGATCCACCTTCGACGGCGAAGACGACGACGACGACAAACAATCCAATCGATGTCAATTCATTGGAGGAAGGTGAACAATTGATTTCATCACTTTCTGGTCAAAATGTTTATTTCATTGAAAATTAGAAAATGATGGTGTGGTTGGTTAATGTGTATGTCAATGGGTGTGGTTGATATCCATTGATATTGGTATTTAAAATTTAAAATATTCAATTTTACTTATTAAAAACAAAACAATTACTGAAATCATTATGGTAATTTGCTCTGATGGTGATGATGTTGATGATATTGATGGTGGTGATGATGATTGGACGGCCGTCTTCGTACAAACTTGTGATTACGAAAATAATAAGCCAAACACGGTAAAAGACAACATGTCCACGAGTTTGGCTCGTATGTTTCGATCATACCGGATTCCAGCAATGTTTCCATGAAATCTTGCCGGTCGGATGGCTGAAGAAATTCAATTCGAACCGAATCCAAACACATCGCTTCAGGATAATGGATTGTGATCTGATCCGAGCCACAATGCTCGGTTATATCGGAACATTTCGATATGTAAATATTGATCGGTTTGCGATCACAGAAAAATACACCAAATTCATAATCATTGTGCGGGTGGTGGTGGGCGTTGTTGTCCTGTTGTCGGACGCCCACCAATGTTGCTGTTTGCTGGTCATATTTGATTGGATAATACACTGACATTCTGCGTGTGTGTCACACCAAGGCGAGAGAGAGAGAGAGGAAGAATGTGGAGGATTGCGGATGTGGCCAATGTTTTTGTTCCCAAATTTCAAAGTTTCACCCAGATGTTACTTGAATGACACTTGAGGGCTGAACAAGAACAAGAACCGTAACACACGTTGGTCTGATTGATTGGTTGATGGTTGGTTTGCATATTCAATTACCATCCATCATCATGGAAAAGATAGCAACAGGTTCAAGGCACTCCAATGATACTCCACCAATTCGGTTACTAATTGTTGTTGTCGTTGATGATCATTTTTCTGCGTGTGTTTATGATTCCTCTTCCAACAATGGTACGATCATCATCATCATGATGATGCTCGGTAGCCGCAACTTGGAGCCGTCGTTTTCAATGATAAGATTTTTGCGCTCGGTCCAAAAGTCGAGCGTCGAGTTTTTCAGGGTGTCTCAATCTAATCAATGTTTTGTACTTGAAATTCGAACACACACGCACACACGCTCACATCATTCATTATCGTCGGGTCTCGCGTTTCGGGTCGGGCGCTTAGTGTTACAATTTGAATCGGACTAGTAACGCCATCTGTCGTCGTCAGATGACAACAAGGATTTTCAGGATTTTTTCAAAAATTTGGCGCATATTTTTTTTCGTTTGCCGGTTTTTGCATTTATTAATTGATGATCGAATTAGACTACTGTGTTAATCGAGAAAAGGTGTAAAAAAATGGTTAACCAATCAAAGAGAACAATCGTGAGGGGGAGCTCCTCCTTGAATCTTGTGGTGTTTCTGCTGGTGTTCCCCTCATTTGGTCGTCGTGGGCACCTTTTCTTTGGACTTTCCGGACTTTTTCTTCTTACCACCACCTTTACCACCGCTTTCTTTTTTTTCATCATTCGAAATTTGACCAACAAAACCAACCGAATCATTGGGTGTTTGAGTGTATGTCCAATAGACATAGAAACAACAAACAGCGATGTTGATGAATGCTGGAAAACAGTAACCAAAATGGAATTTATACGGTATGGCCATTCTCATAATGATTATTATGATCAGAACAAGTATGTATAAAACGATCCATAATAGTTTTGGATTTCTATAATGCAGAAACAAACATCCAAGCGATAAGCATAACATTACCACGATAAGTATGCAACCGAAAACAGCACTGCTACCGCCGGCTTTTGTTCCTTCGCTATTGTCGCCCAGATCGACAAAGAAACAAATGAATCCGAGAACAGCGAGCGTCAAGCCTAATGAATAGATTATCCATCGTAGTACACAGCGTAGATTGAAATCAACCATTTGATGAAAGGAATTATTTTGCGACGAATACGATATATCAACCTCAATTGCAAATAATTAATAAGCCTTTTCTGAAAAGAATTCGTTCTCCGTTAATTCCAATGATTTTAAACCAAACTTGAAAAACTTGGTTCGAAATTTTTAATCGTAAAATTCGAAGAAAGTAAGTATACAAATTTCATAAAATTTGATCGAATAATCAAATCAATCGTCGAATTGTTGTTGTTGTTGTGGTTGTTTCAAAGATTCGAACATTTTCAACATTTTGAAAATTTTATCCAAATTTTTCTCATGTTCAACCGCTTGTCTTTGCCATAGGTCTTGTTCACGTTTTAGGACATCGTCCATTTTGGTTTCAAGCAATTTTAGCATTTCTTCGTATTGACTGGTCGAATCCACCACTGTTTCGGATAGCTGTAAATCGGTTTTGATCTTGTTGGTGAGGCCATCCAAAATTTCCGTTCGAACATTTTTCTCTCGGATAAACTTGGCATTCTCTTTGGCTATGATCGCCTTTAGCTGAACGATACTGGTCTCCAAGTTTTTCTTTTGTATCTGGAATTGCTTGATTTCTTCATCTACTTGAGCAGTGTTTTGCATCACTTCTTCCAATTCTTTACATTGATCATCGTTTTTAGCTTGTAATTCTAGTAGTACTGCGAATTCAAAAAAAATTGTGGTAAGTTTTCTTTTTTTTGGTGGGGGGGACAATTTTACCTCGAAGTTCTTTCATGGAATTCATGATGGTTTGTTTGAAATTGATCAAACGCTTTTTCCTGTCCAACGAATCATTGAGCTGTGCTTTCAATTTTGGGTAAATATTTTTGATGATTTCGAATTTTTTTTCCAACTCATTTTTCTTCTCAATTATCTTCTCCGGTGATTCGATGATTCTGCTGGAAAGCTTCTTATTTGAATCATTCAATTGTTCGATTTCCAATTTAGTGTTGCACAGTTTTTCTTTCAAATTGATTATTTCCGACTTGATTTCGGCCGCTTTTTTCTCTTCTTCATCTGCTTCACGTTTTTTCACCGCGAACGTTTCTTCCAATGTTTTGATCTCTTTTTCTTGGCTTACAGATTTGTTTTTCAACGATGATAACAGCATTGATTTATCCTCGATCGAATGTTTCAAATCGACCTTTCGTTTTTCCAATTCTTTTTTTGTTTGATATAATTTTGAATACTTTTCGGCATGCTCGAACCATTCGGCCTAGGGAGAATTTTTTTTTTGAATAATTATTGTTTTCAAAAACAAACAATTTCAATTTACCTTGATCGTACTGTAACGAATGTAATATTTGGCTAAAGCTTGCAAAATGTTGATGGTTCGGGCACGTTTGGGCATCAATATGTCCATATATTTCAGATCATTCAAACCGACACCGACAACAAACTTTTCGACAACTTTGAAAACGTTCGTCTGCAAATACGCTTGTGCCATGTGTTCTTGTGGTCCATTGGGGCAGGCCAATATATCTGGTTGTTCCAAATTATGAACATCCATTTGTTCCAAAATTTTCACATAAAGATCCAGAACAAAATCTTTGGTTGGATGATTTAGATCTTCTTTACGCAATGTGATACGAAGATTAGTTTTATAAAAATCGATGATTTCTTCTTCGGTGATTTTGCTGGCCATATTTTCACGATTTTTTCAATTTAGAAATTTATTCAAAACAAATCCAAAATAAAATTTCATCAAGAATTCGCTGGACGAACTGTTATTGTTTTTGGCGGTTGACGGTTGGTACACAGCGCGTTGTGTCACAGTGAATCTTGCGCATGCGCAATCCAAAATTGTTTGACCCGTTCATAAAGTATGTTTTTTTTGAAAAATATTTTGGCGCTTCAATTTTTAGGATTACCTGTTGAATAACATCATTAACATTATTATTATCCTTTAATAGTGCAAATTATGGACGAATTCATAATATAGAATAGGCAGGCAGTAAATCAAAAGGAGAAACAAACAACGGAATCAAACAATTGGCGATTCTTGGATGGGTCTTGTTTTGGAATTTTTCGAATTGTTCGAAGAATTTTTTGATTTTTTCGAATCAATCTTATTGGCACCGCTAGTGGATTTTTTCGAGTTTTTCGATTTTTTTGAATCAATCTTATTAGCGCTGATTGATTTTTTTGAGCTTTTAGATTTTTGTGCATGCCCCAATTCACTATCATTACGATCCACAAGATGATCTTGGTTCGGCATGAAAAACACAAACATATAAATCACATATGCAACCACTAAAAACATATTGATGATTGGTATGAAATACAATTCCAAATGCATGCTATAAAGCAAAAGCTTTCTTAGGACCAATATGAGGATGGTGAAGAATACGTACAATACCATCCACAATAGTTTCGGGCCACTATAATGGAAGAACAATATTGCCAGAGAGGTTAGCAGCAAAATCAAAACGATAATGCTTGCGAATGCTGTGTCCGATCCACCATTCTTGACATGATCATAGCTATCATATAGATCCAGAAAGAATGCAACCGATCCGAACAGCAATGTGATCAAACCAAGCGTATAGATTGTCCATCGAAGAATGCAGCGAGTATTGATAGAATCATCGAATTCAACATAAGTTAACAACATGATCGTTCAGGGCGTCGCAAGCTGAAGTTGATTTCGAGCAAGAAATTTGGACCGAAAATGGCGAAGGGCTTACGGTTTTTTTACAAACGAAAAAACGTTCGAATTCGAACGTTAAGAAAATTGTTGCTCGAATAAAGCTTCGAAAAAGAATTCAGAGGAAAAATCGTTCGATATTTCGAATCAATTTTAATTTAAATTGGTTAGCTCAATTTTTTTTCTTTTGGCAAAAATTTTTCCAGGATCGCGGTTAAATTATTTGGCGGCGATTTTTGTATGATGAAATAAATGTAGAACATGGCCCAGATTGTATTGCAGATCGGTATGCACAGCAAATCCAAATATAGTTGATAGCAGAAAGCAGCTCGTAAGGTAAACATGATGAAGTTAATATATACATAGCAGGCCATCCATATTAATCTTCGGTTTGCCGCGTGCATCAACAAGATCATCACACTGAAGACCATAATTACATAAATGATAATGGAGAAATTTGATTCATCCGCCAGATTGTATTTTCTTGCAGTAATATTGTCAATTGAATCCAGTTTTAGAACAAAACTTCCGAAAATCAGCGATACCAAACCATACGAATATATGGTCCATCGAAGACTGGTTTCGGTTCCAAGGGTCATTTTCTTGCGACAAGCAAAAAACAAATGAATTATTAGGCAAAATTCTTCGAGGTTTTATTGCCACAAAATTATCAAAAATTAAAATTCGAAAATTAAACCGAAGAGGGGGAGGATCGGGTACCATCAGCTTTTCTTTGGAGCCGGCGACTTTTTAGTAGCCTCACCTTTATAGACTCTGGATTTTGCATCTTTGGAACCACGGTGGGATCCTGGTGATCTTCGTTCTGCTCTGGCTAGTTCTTCCAATTTTTTTCTTTCTGCAGAAAATTCTTTCATGGCGATTCTAAAATCCGAAATAGATTTCACTCTTTCCTGGACATCTTTCGATCTGTTCTGTTCTTTCAAATGTTCTTCAACCAACTGTTTGATCAATTCTGCTCGTTTCTTTGCTTCAGCGCTTGGTACCCGTTTCCTGGCTCTGGAACGAGCACATTCAATGATCGTTCGGCTTTCATCCGATGATAGCGACTGTGAATAGGCCGTGATTTTCACGGTAACGCTATGATTTGATGAACACGAACTAGTCGATGAATGATCGGAACTTGGCCATTCTTTTACCACTTTATTAGTTTTGTTGTTGTTGTTTTTGTTGCCGATAGTGATTGGATCTGATTTGGAATTCATGTTGTTCGCCTTTCTGGAACCAAAAATGAAAATCTCAAAGCCGAGGATTTTTCCGTTTAAATTTGTAACCAACCGATTGTTATACCGATGGTGGTGGCTATGCTTCGATTTTTGGAAATTCGAAGCTTTTTGTAACTCAATTCGAAAAGATTCGAAAAGTAGGACCAAACATTGACCCGTAATTGTTGACATGTTTTATTTATTCGAAAAAGAATTTTAACAACAACAACAACATGTTTCATCATCGTGGTTGATTTTTTCCATTTTCCGTCAACTTCTTCTTCTGTTCCGGTTGTTGTGATCCATTTCCTCTTGTTCCGTGATTATCCTCAATCGACGAATGATACAATGAAATGGCTCGAATATCTTTTTTGGTTTCACCATTTGGTTTCATTCTGTTTTGTTTCTGTTTCTTTTGTTCTTCCACCAATTGTTTGATCATGGCTGCTTGTTTTTCCACTATTTCCGGAAGCGGTTGACGTGGCTTCTTTTGTTCGGAAGAAAAATATTCAACAATCATAAAACTATCTTTGGATTGTAACGAGGTAAGCGATGAATTCGATTTGGATTCGGAAGATGCTGTCGACCTTGATGATGTTGACAAGCTGGACCCACTGTCGGTACGTTTTGGAGCACCGGCACTAGCACCGGAGTTCTCGGCACAATCATTCGGTTTGGTGTCCATCGTGTTCGTGAATATTTTTTGCAACAACTAATTTGAAACCTAAAAGACCCGAGCCACTTCTATTTTAAACCTGTTGAATTCCTTCTGTAGGGTGAGTGTTCCATAATTAGCTTTAACCTTTTCACTGCTCCACACGAGTATATACGCGGCTTGTTTTAAATTAGTTTACTAATCAATACGACAATTTTAGCCTTATATTATTTACGTTTAAACACCTGAGAAC
>JAOZJS010001285.1:0-12095 GCA_025882695.1 Amerodectes protonotaria | reverse complement strand
TCTTCTTCGTGTGCACATTTTTTTCTTCTTCTTCTTCTTTACTTTGATTTTGGATTTTTTTTTGCTTTGCTTGATTTTTAATTACCAACAACGCTCGCTCGCTCGCTCGTTCGTTGTTCATCCCCAAACATTGTTTTAAATTTGTTTTTATTATTATTATTGTTGTTGTTGACGACATAGTGCGAACTTGTCCATCTTCTCCATCTCCATCTTCAGCACCATCTTCACCATCATCATCTTCGTGTTGTTGTAACCATTGAATAAGTTACATACAAAACCTCGATGCATTGCATCTTGGTTGATGTTGTCTCTTCTGATTTATGTCGTCGATGATTGCATCTCCGTTGTCTTCTAGCACCCTAGAAAGATGCTAGTGGTATCGATCAACGGCATCTTTCAATTGATTGATTGATTGATTGATTGATTGGTCGATGGCCATATACTTGTATACAAGCTGTACAAGCATCACCAGGTGTTGTAGGTGCTGCCTAATGAAACTGGCCCCAACCAAAAGATCATTGCATTCGGTCTTTGGGAATATCCCAAGTGTTGTTGATTCAATACACACCCACACCCACTGCCACACCCATCGTACACACACACGCACACACTTACAATACGCCCAATACAAAACACAATACCACAACATCTTTAGGCGAAAAATGGAAATGGAGAGTGCATGCAGCAATGTGCAATGTGTGCACTCGGTGTCTTTGTGGAAAACCATTAATTTTTTTTCGTTTCTTCTTCTTTTTCCGCACATGGTTCCCGTGCTGACCATCATGGTATCTTATGCGTATGTGTGTGTGTGCGCGAACATTGCTTCCAATAATGGGCGCCCATTAAACACGCCCCCCGAACACTACTAAATTGGAGACATTGTTTAATTACATAACAACAACAAGAGGAGAGGAGAGGATAGGCAAGCAATACAAATTGAGAATCGATTCGATTTGAAGGGAATCTTTTTCGTTCGTTCGTTCGTTTGCTGCGATTTCCTCTTGTTTCATTTAATTCTTCTTCTTCTTCGTCGTTTTGTCTTCGTCGTCTTATCTGTTCTGGTGCTAATGTGCTATTAAGAAGAATAAGAAGAAGAAATATATTGTATAAAAAGATGTGCTGTCTTTTACTTTTTTTTAAAACCCAAATAATAATGATAATACTAGGCAATTAAAAAAAATGTAAAAGCTTCAATCCAAAAGAGAGAAAGAAAGAAATAAGGAGGAGGCAGGAGGAGGAGCAAGAGGAAGAAGGAGGAGGTGGCTCCCATTACCAGAAACGAAACGAAACGAAAAAATCATCTGATCCGTAGGGGCAAACTAAGCGGCGGGCAGATGTACAGATATCCGCATCCACATCCACATCCACACACACACATCGATTATCGTCGTTATTATTAGCCGCTGAATGAATGAACAAAAAAACCGAAACGATTAGTGGGCACGATCACATACCGGGGGAGGGATCCCCATCCACACAACTAATCCATTTCAGGGTTGATCGGTTTTTTTTTGTTGTTTGAATCGATTCGGATAGAAATGACCTTAGCATCGATCTGAATCGATCATCATCATCATCTTTGATTTTTCATTTTATTTTATTTTTAAATGTTATTCAAATTAAATAATGACATTTAATTATTTGAATCCATGCCCATCACGGCCCATTGATGCCATTTCCTGGCTAGCCATCATCTTTATTAGATTAGATGCTCGCCAAACCATGCTGATGGCTGGTGGTGGTCGTATAATAATGAAAATCAAAGAAGAAAGCGAGCAAGCTAGCAAGCAAGCAAAAATTCGCCCAGGTCCTGGTTCATCAGACTTATCCATAGGCTTATCCCAAGACACACACACACACACACACAGGCTAATCCCGAATCCGAATGGTGATCATTGGGCGAATCATTGGGTTAAATCATTATAATTATGTAATCATAATTAAAATTGATACTAATTACAGGGTTGTTCTGTTCTGTTCTGTTCTGTTTAAACAGAAAAATTGGAAAATTTCTTACATAACCCATGATACACATCCCATGATGTGCCTTTGTGTTTGGCCAGCCATTCCAAACCAGCAACAACAACAACAACAACAGAATATAACCATCATCATCAGCATCATAATAATAATCATTATGATGATGATGATGATGGTGATCACCAGAGACAGGACCAGAATAATAATTTTCTAGTATGATGATAATTATAATATGCTTTATATTATTAATAATTATAATTAGAGGATGCTAGCTTGCTTGTGTGTCTGTTGGTTGGTTGGTGTGTGTGTGTCTAATCAAATTATTATTATCTTCACCTTTCTGCCTGTCGTTATTTTTCGTTATTTTCTTGGATTCTTTGGGTTAATTAAAGCCGAAAAAAAGTTAATAAACATCCACCACCGCATCATCATCAACAGCAGACATTATTATGGCGTGGCGGGATGCAACAAGATGGCTCCAACACTAGGATTCAAGTGTGCTTCATTATCACATTCTTGATACAGAACATTCGTGTGTGTCGGCTGGACACACAATCCAGTTGCAGTTGGACATTCATGGAATCCAGCATCCAGCATCATCATCCCGGGGAATCCAGAGAATCCCTATTTCTATTTATAAACACCAACCACTGTTGCTATATATCCGTGTGTGTATCCAGCGTGTGTGTGTGTGTGTGTGGATTCTGGTGGTGGTCAGTCAGTCGGTCGGTCAACAACAGAAAAACTATTCTGGCGCCACAGAATCGCCACAACAATAACAACAACGACAACAACAACAACAACAACAACTTTCTCTGCGTGTTTCCGTGTTCATTCAATATTCTTGTCACTATGTCAGGGTTATTGGCATTGGCCGAATAGAGGTCAATCACACACACACTTGGCATGAATTTATTGGACAAGATTCCGATTCTCACATCCTGTGTGTGTGTGTGTGTGTGCCAGCTCTTGGTCGCGCTCGCCGGCAAACACTGCTAGAGCTGGAGACACAATATCCTTTGCTATTCTGCTTTATTTCTCTTTTTATTGGCAATTAGCGCCATCCATTAAGCTGGCGCCAAAATGAAATTTATAATAATAATAATAATCGTCGAATATAACACTGCTGCAATGGAACTGCTACTGCACGCAATCCCACGCAGGCAGGCAGGCCGAAAAAAACTGTGTGCTGTGGTTTTGTTCCCCAGCCACAGGATGACGCCTGGGTATCGCGAATCAATCGCGGAATTTTTTTTTATATTTTGAATATAAAAAAAATCCCTCTCCATTCCGCGCCATACTCTAGTTCCTCTCCTTCTCTTATTGTTGTTTGGTCTCGAGGATCTTGATTTGCATGAATTTGCAAATGGTAGTGGCAGTGGTATCCGCAGCAGCAGCAGCAGCAACGGAGAAGAATGGACAACAACAATGGTTTTCGTCTTCTTCTTCTTCTTCTTCTTCTTATTGTTATTATTATTGATGAAAAATGATGATGATGATGATTTTTTTTCTCGGGATTCTGCATATTCCTACACTGCTGTGCCCCTACTGCCATACGCTGGTTTCTGTTCGTGCCTTTAGTTTTGCACTAATAATAACAATAATCAAAATCAGGAATAACCGGAGCACATACACGCACACACACTTGGTCGGTCGGTCGGTCGGAAACTACAGTGTGATCCATAATAAATTCACTGCGCATGCGTGAATCGGAGTGTGTGTGCGGGTAGAAATCAAAATTTCATTAATTTCAATTATTATTATTATTATTTAACTGGCGGATTCATATACGCACACACACACACATGAACACACGGATACTACGACGACGCCCGAACCGTTTTTAAAAAGATTGGTCGAACCAACCAGCCATTGAACCAACCAAAAGTATCCTCCACACTGTGGATAATGCTGCTGCTTCCCGCTGAATCCCATTTTGGTAGTGTGTGTGCGTGTATGCCGCACCGCTGCTGTGTTCCAAGAGCTATGTATCCTTTTGTTCTGGATGCGCACGTTTTTTTTAAAAAAATTAAAACTATCAAATGAAGAAAATTTAGTTTTGTTCAAGTTTTTTTTTGTTGAAAAAAATAAGAGCTGCTCGACGCGCATGACCGGTAGCTACATCGATGTCCGATGTGTGTGAACTTTCAGTGTTCTACCACAAGGGCTACACGTATATATGCAGATGCGACCAACAACCCGAATACCCGCCATGTTTTGAATGAAATGTTCGTATTGGTATCGCCATTTCCATACCAATATTCGCTTTGATATTGATTAGCAATGCAATCTGCTGCTTCGGTTGCCGTTGTGGATTCTCTCTTTTTACAATCCGGTTCGATTATATATCGTGGTGGTGGTGGATTCTGCAGGATTCAAACAGAGGGGGCCGGAGAGAGAGATGGGCTATAATTATTTGAAATTTTCAAATTGTAGATGGCGTTACTTGTTATGCTGATTTGGGAAAATTCAAAAAAACAAAATCTAAGGCGTATACTATAACCCGTTCGCACATGTACACAATAAAGCCCCACAGCCATTGTTATCATCATTGTCATTATAAGCGAAGTAAAGCCCTATATCCACTCTGTGTGAGAGCCAAGCGCTGATTGGCGCATTAATTAGTGTGAACGGGGATGGGCTCAACGGGCAAGAGCCAGTGTGTGTGTGCCTGTTCTGTCTTTGTTGATTATGTTAATTAGTAAAAGGACAGCTATTACAGCTCAAGCAAGTGGGCGTCATTTGTATGCATGTCTGTACTGTTGTGTGTGCTTGCGCTATATACCACAAGACGAACGCACACACAGAGCAAGAGAGAGAGATGGAAAGAGTCAAGCGAGTTGATTGGAGGATGAATGTCAATTGTGGGCATTAATTAGTGTGTGCCTAATGAGAAGCGAGTGAGACACAGATAGATAGAACAACAGCCATACAGCCCACGACCAACACACACGAGAATGCGCTTGCGCTATATAATGCACGCACACACATAGCGAGATGGAAAGAGTCGAGCGTTGATTAGTGAAGAGGAAGAATGTCAATTGTGGGCATCAATTAGTGGTGTGTTTTAAATGAGAAACCACCTAATGAGAGAGAGACACACACACAGATAGCAGACACAACAGCCAAGCACAGCCAAACACCAAACGAGAAGGCTGGGCTCTATTACCATTGCTGTGTCAGTGAGTGAATGCAGATGAATGCGTGCGGTTCTATTTTATTCAAAAACATCACCACCAGATGTCTCCGGGCTAATTTTTTTGAAACCGCGCGCCATTGCCAATGGACAGGATGATGAGGATGGAGGGAGAGGGTATCCACATATATCCTGCCACCACCCGTTCCAGGATGTGGAAAGCTTCGAATTAATTGGTGCTGGATACATGATGATGGTGGATCCGTATAATGAGTGTCGGTGGAAGCACCGATGTTGGATGGTGGTTGTGGTGGTGGAACACCATTATCCAGGACGTTACTTTGCCGCATCAAACACACACACATGCGGATCTACATGCAAATGTGGGCGCCATGAATACACACACACACACACACACACATTTTGGATTCTCTTCTGCTCTGCATGCACACAGCCAGGATATGCAAAAAAGATGATGTTGTTGTTGGATCCACCGTTAGCCACAGCAACAGCACGCACACCATTAGCAAGCTATAACCGATATAGCAGCAGCAGACCACTGGTGGTACCAGAGTGGTTCAGATTCTTGATGATCCTGTGCTGGATATATAGCCCGGGATGCTAGCGGCATTGGATCCTAGGGCTTTTCCGTGGGCCCACCACCACCACCACCATCTAATGAGCCAAATTCATCATTATCCTCATCATCATCATCATTCTCATTCTCATCATCATCATCCCATTCTCATCACCGAAGAAAAGCAAAAGAAACAAGAACAACTGCAGACGGCAGTGGTCCCCTCCGTTTGTTTGCCGTGGCCGCCACCAAGCACCGCAAGCACCAGCAAGCACCACGTAGGTTGAGGCCTCATCCACATCCACATCCAGTTCTTCAGTTGCCGTTTGGCTGTCGAACTACACGGCACACACGGCACCAGCTGAAAATAAAGGAAATCGAAAACCGAAAACCGAACACACGGAACAACACCACGATCCAACAACAACAACAACATTGAAGTCGTCGTCTGTTTCTCATTGCGTGCCTGTGTGTCTCACAGTCTCTCGGTCTGTCGGACCAATCAATTCATTCAATTTTGGGCGCATTTTGCATCCCTAGTGCGCATTACCGGCTTTCCAAAACGAACCCACGAAACCGAGAGATGCTGCTTGGTTGAAGAAGAAGAAGTTGATGTTCAATCGTTGGGCTGTGTCCGTGTGTGTGCGTGCTGCACGTGCGTTGATTCATTTTATATTCATTTTCCAAAAAAATAAGATTCATCTTCTTGGACCAACACCCGTGAGATCCCGCGCTTCAAAGAAGCAGCAGCATCCGCCGTCACAGCAGCAGTAACTCGTCTGTTATATTTTGTTTTGAAATTTTTTCTCGTCGAGGTTTTGGCTGCCGCTGCTCGTCTTGGTCGTCTTCGCCTTCGCTTTACTTTTGTGAATATTCATACACGGTTTTCGGGGTCTCAATTATTGTCAAATTAACTCGCTCTTTCTCGCTCTCGCTCTCCTTTGCTTTACTTTACACCACCACCACCACCTCTGTCGTGACTTGCTCGGGTTCGGATACCCGGGATACATCGTATACCCGAACCACATTTTCAATAATCAATGCTTCTCGCTCGCACTCGCGCACACCACACCACCAAATGGTTATTTGCCTTTCCTCCATTTGATTTAAGTGCGCACACGGGTTTTGTTGTTTTTTTGGGCCGATCCTGGAACAGCGGCAAACTGTGTGTGTGTGTGCTCTGATTTGCATTGGCGGTCCATCATCATCATCATCATCGTTCATATAACGGGCGCGCACATATAAAAATAATCAACACCGGCGCTGGATCTGGATCATTCGCATGCAGCTGTCGTTTGGTTGGTTGGTGAAGATCCGGTTTTCGGTGGCCGATCGGCTGATGTTGGCTCGGTGATTGGTTTTGTAATTCCCGGAACACGACGTTTCAACATGTGAAAAACATTCAAACATTTTTGTGAACCGGGCGCCTTCTTTTTTGTATCCGGATTCCGATTGCGCAAACACACCGTGTGTTGGTGGTGCTAGAATCCAGGCCATGTGCCGTCTGCTGTCCGGCAACAGTCGCCATCATCATCATCGTCCATTGAACCAAACTTGAAAACAAACCACGAGATCCACAAGATCCAAAATGTGATCCATTCTCGAGAATCCGCAGATTTTGCAACCAAAGTTCCTAAATATTGATCCAAAAAAATCCAATTGGTTCCTTAAAAAATGTTCCTATAATCTTCATCATAATTATTCATCATCTCACTTGGTTTCAAGTTCCTATTTGATCAATTTTTTTTGATCATTTCCTTGGTGATACCCGCGATTGATAATTCGTAGCCACAGATTCATCAGCATCCTCTTCATCATCATCATCCTAACGATAATATTGTTGTTGTCGAATATAACGCAAGTTCCTATTATCCTCGCCACAATTCAAATCACTACTCGAAAAATTGAATTGATTCGATTCCGAAATTATTGATACGACTCCACTCGACTTAATGTGAAGAAGAAACGAAAACGAAAACAAAAAGTTCCTAAAATAATCTCAACTAACTTCAAAGTTCCTACTACTATTATTATTATTCATATTCAGTTTCCGTCGGAAATCGACAAACATAATTGTTATACAACCAAACGCAAACACACCCACACACATTAAAAAACACGCCCATCGACAGTGAAATTCGATTGCCAAAAAAACCGCAAAGTTGATCCATTTCAAAATCAGGGATTCTGGTAAGTTTTCGGTTCTGTATATGTTGTTGGTCGAGATTGATTCCAACCTGGGTTTTAATTACCAATAATCACGATATATTGGGCCCTAACGTGTGTGTGTGTGTGTGTATCCGTTCTAATTCTTAGGTTGCCGATTCAATTCAATAAAACGTTCCACAAAAACAATTACCACCACCAGAAATAATGTATCCATATTTGGATTCACTTTTCTCTTCTCTTTTGATTTTGGGCCACAATTATGTGACTTATATAACTTATGTAACCATGGTGTATCATCATCATCAACATTGTTGTTGTTGTTGTTGTGGCTTGTATGGTGTCTTCTGGTGTCCGCCCATCACGATCATTAGCATGTCAGTTGTGCGTCGTCGTACCGCTAAGCTTATCCCCTCTGTCTCTCTGTCTCTCTCGTTGTGTTAATGAACTTAGGATTCGGGTTTTTCTTGCGCATACACAACCATCATGTGGGTGTGTATTAGGGTGTGGTTTGATTGATTCCTCTTTGTGGCTGTCGACGACGACGACGATGGTTGTGTCGACGCCAGTGTGAGTGTATGTGTGTGTGTGTGGTTCCATATTCTTGTTAATGAGTTTATTAATGACTGGCACGAATCTGGCTTGCCAGTGTGTGTGTCGATTTCCAGAGATCGAGAATTAATTATAAGCTTTTGGCGAGAAGACATGACACACACACTATACACAAGAATCTAGCGCTCTGGTGTGTTTTTTGGCCATGTTTTATGGCATTCTGTGTGGGTGGTGTGTTCCGCTCTCTCCATGAAGTGTGAATATTACATCTGATCCACTTCTGGCAACCACCATCATCATCATCATCATCAATGGCGAAACAATAGCCCCGAATATTACATAATCATCATCATTAAATTCTGATATTTATGATTTTCCCGTTATATTATGATTTTCAATTAAAAATTTATTATCATCATCAACAACAACGTAATCATAATCATAATCATAATAATCATTGTATTAGTCTCGGTCGGTCAAATTAGTCGGCAAGACGATTATTAATTTTTGGAATGGATTCTGGCTGGCTTGCATATGCATTTGTGTGTATCCGTTTGTGTGTGTTGGTGTGCTCGATGATCCAAAGCAACCAACAGGGCGTGGATCCAGGTTGTGTGCTGTGTGTCCTGATGGTGGCTGGTTTTCAACACCACTGAAAACCATTATCCTAAAATGAGATTCTCTCTCTCTCTTTTTGGATTCTTGTCGTTGTTCTTGTTTCTAATTGCTCTAATTGACAACCACCACGTCCAAAAGAATCGTCGAATCTCTCTGATTAGCACTTGCTGGTGCTTGCAACAACAATGAAGAACACAATGAACATAAAACACGTCGTGTGTTTATGGTGTGTTCACACCCAGTTTGGCTTGAGCCAACTATCCATTACTCTAATGAGAGCGATTTTTAGGCTACGAGGATTCTCGGGCTTGGATTCTTGGATCCTTTTTTCTTTGCTTTCCCGTTTTGTTTTTAATTAATACACGACTGACTGATCGAACTTAATGACGCTCTGGTCGTAACAGTCTCTGGTGATGATGGTGGTGGACCGCAGAGTAGTGTCCGCAATTATACCGAACGGACCGAACCGGGCCAGTTTTATGCATGCTTATCGCCCCTGGTCGTCTCTCGAGTGTACAAGAGTTAGTGTGTGAATGGGCACTTGGATCCACGATCCAAGGAAAGGATTGTAAGTGTGTGTGGAAGCGTGTCATTTTATCCTTCCATTACCACTGACACCAACGGCACTACTTTCCACAATCCCATTGGTGGCCGCCATCCATTATCTAAAATGTTTTTACGTAATTTGATCGCGCATCTAATCTATTTAGGGTCCACTGGCCAAAAGGCAAGCCAGCAAGCAAGCAGGCAGGCTGGCAAGTAAGCAAGACAGCAGCCCCTTTTAATTTCATTTTGACTTTTCATTCTGCCCCGCCTCTCTCTTCATTTGCTTGCTTTCATTTGGCTGTTCATCGTACTGTTCTTAGTCCAACCCCTTCACCCTGATCCTACGCACACGCCTACCATTACATTTTTTCGCTCTGTTCGCTCTGTTCGCTGTTCGTTCGCTCGCCTCTCAACCAATCGAGTTTGACCATTGCGATTGATACTGTGTGCGATTGTTGTTGATTGGCTCTTGTCTATTGGCTCTTGTCTATTGGCTCTTGTCTATTGTGTGTATGTGTGTGAAATGGGATAATCATTTACGCCCACGCCCACACCAACATGTACCCAAAAGTGGGATTGGAAGAAGAGTACAGTTAACTTGACCTGAACAATTTTTTTTTGTGTTGTTCTATTGGTTTGTGTATTGGTGTGTTTGATTAAATATTAACTAGCCGTTAGGAGAACCGTTAGGCCGGACACAATCGGACACAAGATATCGGACAGAAGAAACAGGAACACACACACATGTGTGTGATGAAGGAATATAAAAGGATGCATTCCCATTGATGAATTGAATGGCCGTGCCGTGTTTGGCTTGTTTGAATGGCTGATTTCTTATGTATGGTGACCATCACAACACCACCAACAACATTGGCCAAAAACAAGGTTTATTTAGCCAATCTGTTGTGGTGTGGCCATAAAATTTATGGTCTCTGGTACACACCATACCACATAGCCATTTCCATCGTCACCAGGATCACACACACACACACACACTTACCAAAACACTTTGAACAATATCAATAATAATGACCACCAACACCACCACGAAAACGAATCGTTCTGCTGTCCATAATGTTCCAGCCGCCGACAACAACAACCAAAACAACAGCAACAACTTTTTGGATCCCTCTTTTTTTTGCTTGTTTTCTTCTTTCTTGTTGTTGGATCTCACGTCTCTCTTTTTTTTGCCATCGTTTTTCCAATGTGTTTGTCGGGCTAATGAGGCATATACAAAACATATACTAACACACTCTCGCTCGCTGGTCTCAATGGTTGTCGGTTTTCGGGTTCGGTTCCCTTGGATTCTCGCTCTCTCTCTCTCTCTCTCTCTCAATCTTTTTCGATGACCGCATCTTCATTTTATCATTAATAATCAATGGATTCAGAGCATTCGGGATTCAGGATTCAGTGCTAGGGAGCGAGCGGGTGAGAGAGAGAGCGAGATAGGGCGAGAGGAAAAAATATCATAATTTTCCCATTATCATGGGAAGTTCCTGTTGTCGCTGTTGTTGTTGCTGGACCCTAGTTTGGTTCATTATTTGTTCTGATTAATTTTTTTTGTTCTCCTTGGTTATTGTTATTGCCGTTGTTGTCCGTTAAATGTTTACCATATTTCGTTGAGAACTTGTTATCGTTGTTGTTGTTGGTTGTTGTTTTAGCTTGATTCGTTCAATACCCCGGACAACCCCACCATCAACTTCCATCAATTCATCTAAATTTGGTGTGGGCTGTTGATGATGATGGCGATGATGCTGATGCTGGAACAGCTGCTGAGAAAGATCATCAGTTAGCCAGCAAGCCAACACCCGAAGTACACCCGAAACGATATCGTCTCGAATTTTTTCGCCATGTTTTGGCCATGTTGTTGATAATTAATATTGGAGATGGATTAGGAACTACGCAACTACGACGACGAGGACGACGACTAGCAAAAGGCGACCAACCAAAATGAGAATCCAGAAATTGATGGCCATATTTCGCCATGCTCTCTGGGGCTAAACACACACACACACACACTTCTAATGAATTAATATGCATCTTCTCTCGCTCTCTCTCCGTTTGACGGTGTTCCAGAGGGCCCGACCAACAAAAAAATGTTTGACTGGAACAGTTTTTGTCCCCCTGATCTCTTCGGCTCAGCTGGATGTTCCACAAGCAAACATGTTCGGCTCTCCAATTCTCGAATAGTATCCCAAATAGTATCCCTTGTGCTTGTGCTAATACTCTCTGGATTGTGTGGAACCTTGTTGTTTTTTCGACATGTTTCACCGAAAAACGTTGCTAATCACACGTCACAAGCATCCAGGCATCGTTGCATAGCCTAGTTAGCTAGTATACGGGGCGCTTGAAATTAATGACATTTTTTTTTGCTGGTTATCCAGGAGCTTCGGCTTCGGTTTTGGATTCCCGACCCCCATTATCCTGCACTTTCATCAGGATCAGGATCTGGGATCCCCCTCCCCCCATTAGTTTCTGGGCAACTTTTTTTGTTCCTCTAATAATAATAATTTTCCAAAC
>JAOZJS010000128.1:0-85462 GCA_025882695.1 Amerodectes protonotaria | reverse complement strand
AATTTAGAAAACAAAATGACATTTGTGATTTTCTCCGTAATTTTTTCGACTTACTTTTGTCGAATGGGTCCCAATAGGTTCAGTCCGGGAATAATCTCTGCCTCTGGATTATTGGTTTCAACTGTAGTGCTGACCAAAGCAATGAACCATCCTTTAGCAGCCACTTGATGAGTATAGGAAACCAAGGAAATGTAAATATCTTCGAAATAAGAAAAATAAACCGATCAATGATTGAAAATTAAGGGTAAACATCAACAAATTTGAGTTACCAGATTTTCTGCCAACTTGTTTCTGTGGAATGATAATTTGACATGATAGAGCATTGTTTGTGTTGGGAATCGGATGATTCAACAAACAAATACATCGGATTACTTGGCCAACTTTTTCCACTCGATCAAGCACATAGGATGGATCACAATAAACTTGTTTGCACTTGACCGTTTCATCACCGGAACGTACACCACAAACTTTTCCATTCTCGAATTTCAGCTCATCCACAGGCTTGTCCAACATATACGTTCCGCCATAGATTGCACTTAAGCGTGCAAAACCTTGCGGCAATTCACCCAAACCATACAATGGGTATAGATATGGACTTTTGCCATACATCGACAATGAATCGCTGTACAAACGGACGCGATTTATCAGATCCAGACATGGTTCGGACAGATAGCTAAGGGTTAAAAAAAATAGGATCGGATGTTGAATGCAAAATATCCGACAAAAAACAATCAAAACTTACTCATCATCTCGATACAATGCAAGAGCGTGCCCGGTGAAATCAGCTGTATCTTTTTCCAATTTGAAATATTGATACAATTCAGCCGCAGTGGTTTTCCTGGGATCTATGCTGCCCCATGTTTTTGGCTCTTCCAAGTTGAAATTTTGGACATAAACCAAGAAGCTACGATATCTGCGCTTTTCAAACAATCCCATCAAGCCTGGATAAAAATAAGATGTTTTTATTATTTAAACAAAACCGGAATCTTTTTTTTTCTTACTTGAAGACAACGCTTCCTTCTCATCGGCCGGTACTTTATATATTTTACCACCTTTGTAAACATAGCTTCCTTCGATTGATTTGAATTCCAAGTACCGTGTAACGCCGGTATGCAAAAGAAGCTTGACCAGTTGGCCGTTGGCCATCAAAAACTTTGGTATCAAATCCACGTTCCAATCACGCGAACGACCAAACTCTTCCATTGGTATGGTGGAAATGTCAAAACCGAATTTGATGAATAAATCTTCCAACGGTGTGATTGATGCGCTTTCCCCACCATAATATTTATTACGATCAATATGCAACACTTTTTTGCCGGACACCGATAACATTCCCGAAAGAATACATTCCTAACAATGTGAAAATGTCAAAATTCAGGCATTCCAATGTCTAAAAATTCTAGGATTACCTTTAGGCCAGTACCCAGAACGATGGCGTCATATTCTTCATCCATTTTCTTCTCTTTGGTTGGTTGTTTTCAATCAAAATCAATAATGATGAAGATCAAAATTTGCTGATGTCGAAAGAAGAGAGACTGAGAGGGTGGTATTAGATGAGGTTATTATAAGCAATAAGGTGAGTGTTCTTTTTTTGACAATTTAGCCAGAAAAAATGCCAACACAGTCATCTGTGGGAAGCCAGCGCAATGGTGCTCCAAAAATCTATGGGAAATATAAAAAAAAACAGGGAGACACATCGGTCTGGCTGTTCGCTTATAGTCAGTAAAGCTGCATTGTGTCAACCCGCTGTTGTTGATGCTGGACGTTTTCTATTGTTGAAGCTGATGATGATTATCGGCAAAAGAGCGAGAGAGAAAGAAGACGCACAGAGAAGAGGTAGAGTGCCACACTGTATGCAGCATCATCATTCAGCTGCTTCTGCCTCTTCCCGGCGTTTTCTTCCCGTTGCTAACTTTAATTGCAGCATTTACAAGGGTTAATTTAATTAGATAAAATTAATTCCAATTTTATGATTTATAAGGTTCAAAATTTTTCATCAATATTCATTAGGTTTTATTTAAGAATATTCTTCGGAGAATAATGAAAAACAAACATTTGGAATATTATTTTGTATATCCCCACCCTCTTCTCTATTGTGGCATGTCGTTTACGGAGGGGCATGTGATTTTTTGTCGAGTTTTGTTGATGTTAATTTTCCCTCCATTAGCCAGTTTTGAAAACATCATCAATTGATTGTACTGCACCGTATTTTGAAAGTGCCAAATTCTGAAATTGGTTTTTGAAAATTCAAAAACGATGCCTCGAGGACGTCCAAGAACCAGAGTGTATTCGGACATAAACCGGAGTCATGATGAACCCATAGACACGTCTAGCTATCATTCAGATGTGAGTTATTCGGAGAATGTGACCGATTATGTTCCAGAAGGTTCAACCGTGAATGATGATTCCAATGATACATACGACGAGGACTATCGACGTAAACCAAGAGGAAGACCTCGAGGCAGGCCTCGTGGTCGACCATCTAACCGAGGATCAATCAACCGAACCGATTATGAACCATTGAACACCAGTAGACCGAATCTAGAAGAATCGGACAGTCTGTATGAGACAATACGTCGTGGAAAATCTGTTCTACAATCAGTGGTGGATGAATGGATCGAAGTGTATAGACAGGATCGTGAAAACGGTATCATTGTTTTGATGCAATTCTTCATACGATCTTCTGGATGTAAAGGTAAAATCACCACACAAATGCGTCAAGCGTATGATAATGCACAAATCATTCGAGCTCTGGTGGAAGAATTCGACGAAGAAAGTGGCGATTACCCATTGATCATGACCGGACCACAGTGGAAAAAGTTTCGTCAGAATTTTTGCGAATTCATTCACACACTGATTCGCCAATGTCAGTATTCGATAATTTATGATCAATTTTTGATGGAAAATCTGATCTCTCTGTTGATCGGTCTTTCCGATTCACAAGTACGAGCATTCCGTCATACGGCCACATTGGCCGCCATGAAATTGATGACAGCATTGGTGGATGTTGCCCTTACTTTGAGCATCAACTTGGACAACACACAACGACAATATGATGCGGAAAGACAGAAAAACGCCAACATGAACAATAAACGTTCCAATGAACGTTTGGATATGTTGATGAGCAAACGTAGAGAGTTAGAAGACAATAACGAAGATATCAAAACCATGCTTGGCTATCTGTTCAAATCGATTTTTGTCCACCGTTATAGGGATACGTTTCCGGAGATACGTTCCATTTGTATGTATGAAATAGGCATCTGGATGAAACGTTTGCCCGGAATATTTTTGGATGATTCATATTTAAAATATGTTGGCTGGACCTTGCACGATAAAGTTGGTGATGTACGCCTTAAATGTCTCAATTCATTGTTACCGTTGTATGAAAGCGAAGAAATATCACGAAAAATGGAATTGTTCACCAACAAATTCAAAGATCGTATTGTTTCGATGACATTGGACAAAGAGCCAGATGTGGCGGTAATGGCGGTCAAATTGGTCATCAACATTCACAAACACCATCATGATGTTTTGAGCGATAAAGATTGTGAACATGTTTATGAATTGGTGTATGCCACCAATCGATCCGTGGCGCAAGCAGCGGGCGAATTTCTCAACGAAAGATTGTTCCAAATAGACGAGGATGCCACAGCTAATTTGCGTAGCAGACGAGGAAAGAAACGCTCCGTTCATACACCATTGATAAGGGATTTAATCCAATTCTACATCGAAAGTGAACTCCATGAACATGGAGCCTATTTGGTGGACAGCCTGATCGAAAGTCATCCGATGATGAAAGATTGGGAGTGTATGACCGATCTGTTGCTGGAAGAACCAGGTCCAGAAGAGGAAGCATTGGACGACCGACAAGAAACATCGTTGATCGAGATAATGGTTTGTGCGCTGAAACAAGCCGCCACATGCGAATCACCGGTGGGTAGGGGCCCTCAACGCAAACAGCTCACGTCCAAAGAGCAGAAAACGTTGCAAGAGGATCGGCTGAAAATATCCGAACATTTCATTCAAGTATTGCCCATTTTGTTGCACAAATATAAAACCGATGCGGAAAAGGTGGCAAATCTTTTGACCATACCACAATATCTTGATTTGGATTCGTTCTCCAAGCAAAAAGATCAATTGGAAAATTTATTACGTTTGATCAACGAAATAGTGGACATACATTCCGATAAAGAAGTGTTGGAAGTGGCGGCCAAAACATTTGAATATTTGTATGATGAAAATTTTTCATTTAGCAAAAACGTCAACATCTACAAGAGTACGCTGATTGATAATATTTGTATGAAATATCGTGAAGCCATTGAACGATACAACCAGAATCCGTCCGGTGAAGATGAAAAATTGATGGTAAATCTACAATTGAAAAAGATCTCCGTTTTCTATGCTTGCCATGATCTCACCTCTTGGAATCTTTGGGATGATATTTTTGAACGTTGGATCAAAACGGCCAATCACGAAGGTGAATATGTTCCAATATTGGCGGTGAAATTTTCGATCATCTCCTGTCACATGAGCTTGATTTGGGAGCTTAATCATCTTTCACAATCTCGACAAGCTTCGGACAAGGTTATGCTGGCCAAGAATAGATTGAATAATTTTATGAACGAAATACGTTCGCTTATGAACCATAATAGCGAAGAATTGGAAGAAGAGGTTTGATCATTTGATTGAAGCTGTTTTTAAATTTAATTGTGCTTTTCTTTTTCATGCACAGGCATACATTTCCATTTGTGATCTATTGATGCTGTTCAGCCATCATATTGAGAATGAATCACCGGCCACAGCACATTTGGTGTACAAACCGGATCAGTTTTTGATCAAACATTTGGAAACGTTCATTCAAACCAGAGTTTTTGTGGACACCGATGATGGTTAGTTTGGTGAAGAAGAAAAACATATTCGCTTTGTTCTAACAATTTTTATTTTTTCTTTAGAAACCTTGACAAACGCAACCAAATCCAACATTGAGATTCTACACAAACGGAGACATTTTCTGTCGGCATATTGTAAATTGATCGTTTATAATGTAATTCCGATTAAGCACGCTGCGTGTATTATCAAATATTATGTCAAGGTAAGTGAAGAAAAGTTAATTGATTGCATAAATCAAAATTTTTCGGTGTATTTTCGTCTAGTTTTACAACGACTATGGTGACATTATCAAAACTACGTTGGGCAAGATCCGCGAGATCAACAAAGTTCTTTGTGCAAAAACGATGGCCGCTGCATTGATATCGTTGTTCATGGAGCTAAGGCAGGAAAATGTAAACAATCCCAATGCGTTCACCAAACAGGATGAAAATTTCCAATCATTGAAAGAGCTGGCCAAACGTTTTGCGTTATCGTTCGGTTTGGACAATATGAAGAATCGAGATGCAGTTGCTGCGCTTCATCGAGAAGGCATCCATTTTACGTTCGATACATTAGAAAATCCGGAAAATCCCCTGGGTCCGCCTCCTAATCTACCTTTCTTGGAGGTTATAATTGAATTTTCCAATAAGCTGATCAAGATTGACAAAAAGACTGTGTAAGTGAATTTTAAAGGAATATACATTCTGGATTTGATGTAATGATGTTATTCGGTTTTTAGATTGGCCTATCTTGACCGTTACATCAAAATGGCGTTGCCTGGCGTCCACAACGATGAGTGGCAACCATTGATCAGCTATCGGGCCAGTTTGCAACACAATGAATTTGAAATACCATTGAACCGGACACCGGGCAGACAATATAAGGCTAAAAAACGTACCAGGGATGAAGATGGTAAGATTACGAGTTTGATTTTTGGAAAAAAAATTTACTGATTTTTTCTTGGGGATTTCCAGGCGAGGAAATTGAAGGCGAATCCGACCAAGAAGATGTGGAGATGGTTGAATAAATATTATGGACCGATAATATTCATCAATATAACTGAAATTCCTAATTTACCATTTTTTTCATAATAATAATAAAAAACAAGAATAATTTATTATCGCAAATAGTAATAATAATAATATTAATAATTTAAAATATGAATCATAATCATTTATGCTTCTGATTTGTGGGTGTCGTTGGAATGGTGTAAAGTCTGTTGTTTCGGTATTGGTTTTTTTGATGGTTTCATCTGAGATTATGTATTTGCATCTTGTTTGTTTGTTTGTGTGTGAAATGTATAACAAAAAAAATGTAAAAAAAAAGAGTTTCTTAGTTTTAGCTGATTGAATTGTTGTTGGAAGTAAATTTGGCGAGACTTTTTTGTTGCATTCTTATCTTTGAAATGGTTGAATAACTTTGGTCATAATTCTAACCCAAACGAATGCTTTGGATGATCTGCAACAACGCGGAACCACAAACAACAAAGATGAACAATCCTAGCAGCCACGGACCCACCGGGTAACGTTCTTCGGATTGCTGCGGAAACAGGAAAAAGATCCAAGATTAAAATGTTTTTTTTAGTGAAAAACTTAAATTTAGCACTGATACTGACATTTCCTTTAGGTACATTTCCGCGTAGCTGAACATTTTTGCTGGCCTTTTCATTGGCCAATCTCATTCGTTGTGATTTGACCATGTTTTTTTTAATTACTTCTTCAGATTTCTCCAAGGATTTTACAGGATTTAAAATTGCCACGTGTAGCAAACGAAATTGAATGGAAATTTTCAAACAGATTTACTGGAAACACTGAACGATTTGCTCACTGCGGTGTACGGTGATGTAATGCGTAGCCAAAACTCTATGCGATTATTAAAAAAATAAGATTAAATATCGCAAAAAAATGGTACACTCGAGATAAACACAAGTGAGAGAGAGGAGAGAGCAACGAGACCGAAAACTGCCAACTCGACTTTTGTTTGGAAAGATCGAGAAATTTTCCAGGTGGCGCTATCTCAATTTTGTAATGATCCACGTTCTGCCATCTGGTGCTATTCAAACCAAACATCAAATGAGTGTTGATGTTTCAAATTTCAACATTCAAATTTCTCTGATAAGTTAATCTTTTGATTGCCTATTAAATCGCCATGCTTAATTATTTGTGATTGTCTTACATTTGAAAAATAATACTTTTTCAATTCAAAAAGGGCCTCGATTATGGCCAGAAACGCAGAAAAATCAACATTATTCAGTTCGAACTTCGAATTTTTGTGTTGCGAAAAGTTAGCGGTGGGTTTTGTTTGCCTGGGTTTCAATTATGACACGCCATCATAACGGCGAACGTAACACACACACAAGCACACACGTACATGGCACCACCAAAATTTGTAAGTTTGCTTGGTTCTTGCATTACACTTTTTATACTTTGTGGTACACTTACGGTTTGACTGCTACTATTTTTCGCCCAAAAATACGCACACACACACACACACACATAGATAGAGAGTCATTCATTGAATCATTCCCCAGAAAGCGGCACGACAAATAATAAAGCTACCAGACCGCTTACACACTGAAACCATTTGCTTCTGTACACATACAAACATATTCGTCAAACATACAAATCACACGCCAGCAAAGCTAGAGAAAATTTTTTTCGATTATCATTTTTGAAAATCCATCATTTGAAATTATAATAATAGAAGAGAACCAGTGAACACCAAATTCAACAATCATCCATCCCAACAAGACAGACAGCCACTAAAAACTATCTTGTGTGTGTGGTGTGTTTGTGTTTTGGTTTTGATGGTTTGTGTTCATATTTTAGTCATTTTGTAATTTATTCATTTGTTTTTCATCATTTGAGGTATTTATTCCAATTAACCATCATTTGGAAATACGAGTTCATTTGTAAAGTTGTTGTTTTTTCATAGGAATTTGCAGATTTCTCTGTTATTGTAATCTTTGAATCCTTTAAATTCTTGTAATTTTCGCCTCAACTTGAATTGACAACACAAACCTTGCAAATGGGAAAAAATCGTTGGTGGATATCCTGTTTGATTTTTTTGACAATTTTTGGTCATGTTTGTCATAGTCAAGATGAGATTGATGAAACCTTGCTCGACGATTCATCTGCCGAACAACAAACATCGGATGGTATCGATTATCAAACACCAGATATAAGTGGACAATATTTCTATGAACCTTTCGATGATGAAAAATCATTCAATTCCAGATGGGTCAAATCTAATGCCCATAAAGCTGATTCCAGTGAGCTTAAATATGATGGTGTTTGGGATCTGGTATTGACTCAGCCTCGCCTCAAAGGTAAGCTTTAGATTAGATTCCTTTTGCTCAAATCACCAAGATCCTTGATGAGCGGCAAAAAAATTCAGATTTTATTGTTGTTGATCAAGAATGAAGATGATTTTTTTTTTGGTGTGCGATTCGTATGTGAATATAAAAAGCGTATGCTAGCGACAAAAACCGATTCATTTCTATAAATAGGATCTTTTCGGTTGAATTTCCGAACGTTTTGGCTTTGTTCCCTAAAAAATGGCGTATTCTTTTAATTTTTTTTCCTCTCATTCTTCTTCAGACGATCTCGCTTTGATTACCAAGAGCAAAGCCCGTCATCATGCATTAGCAGCTAAATTAGATAAAATATTCAAATTTGATTCAAAGCCTTTCATTCTTCAATATGAGGTGAGTTTTTTTCCCAAAAACAAAGAGATTATCGCTTGATTAATTAATTTGTTAATTTAAGGTTCAATTCCGTAATGGTCAAGAATGTGGTGGTGCCTATCTTAAACTATTGGCAGCACCATCCGGTGATCTGAAAAACCTAAATGATAAAACCAAATACTCGATAATGTTTGGGCCGGACAAATGTGGCAATGAGAATAAGCTACATTTTATATTCAATCACAAAAATCCTAAAAATGGCACCGTTTCGGAAAAACACTGGACCAAGGCCACTAGTGTTACCAATATGGATGAGGTAAGGAATCGACGTAAAAATATCCAGAATCTTTGTGTAATTTCGATTTTTTCAATAGCTGTTCAAAGATGGCCGCTGGCATCAGCTAAGATTGGAGATTAACCCGGACAATACATTTCAAGTGTCTGTTGATAAACATTTTGCTCAAAAAGGTTCTTTACTCGAAGATTTCAAGCCACCAGTTAACCCTCCCAAAACCATCGATGATCCCAAAGATTCAAAACCGGAGGATTGGGATGAAAGAGAGAAGATACCCGATCCTGATGCTGGTAAATTTCAGTTTTCATTTGACATTCCAGCGACTAAGTCCATTTTTCATAATTTTCAGTAAAACCCGATGATTGGGATGAGAGCCAGCCGCGTAAGATTGCCGATCCTTTGGCGCAAAAACCGGCCAATTGGGACGAAGATGAACCAGAGATGATTTCGGATCCAGATGCCAAAAAACCCGATGATTGGGATGTTGAAATGGATGGTGAATGGGAAGCACCATTGATTCCTAATCCGGCCTGTGCTTCATTGAGTGGTTGCGGTAAATGGTCTGCACCGTTGATTGATAATCCACAATACAAAGGAAAATGGAAGGCACCATTGATCACCAATCCGGCATACAAAGGAAAATGGTCACCGAGAAAGATTCCTAATCCTGATTTTTATGAAGATTTGTATCCATTCAAAACGATGGCACCAATCGATGCTGGTAAGTTGGGATTAATTGATTTCAACCGATCATTGATTTCTTTTCGAAAAATAGTTGCCTTTGAACTGTGGACTATATCGGATAATATTGCCTTTGATAACATATTGATCACCGATGATCTGGATGTGGCCAATCATGTTTCTTCCTTAACGTTTCAGATTAAAAAAGAGATTAGCGACGAAGAGACTGATAATATATTGGTAAAATCCATGAAATATGCCAACAAAAATCCATGGATGTGGGCCGTCTATCTGTTCGCCATTGGCATACCATTAGTATTATTCATTGCGTTTTGTTGTGTATCGCCAGTCAAAAAGAGCGAAGATACACAGGAACGACAGGAATACGATCCTGCCTTAATTAAAAAAACTGATCTTCCAACTTCTGATGTGATTCCTGAGGTATATGATGATGGTGAAATCTGACATTTTTTTTGTTCAAAACCAGAATTCTCTTTTCCAGAATGAATCTTTCCAGCAACAATCAGAGCGCCCACCGCGTGAAAAATCAAGCGGTGTTGATGTTGGTGCCGGTGGTGAAGAAATTCCCGAAGAAGATGAAGAATATGAGGATGAAGAAGAGGAGGAGCAAGGCGAAGATGAGGAGGAAGAGGAAGAGGAAGAAGAGGAGGTGGAAGAAGAGACAAAGCCAAAAGCTCCTGAAGTAAAAATGTCGAATTCAGGTTCTTCTCCTAGACAACGAAGACCTCGAAAGGAATGAGCAGTTTCTGATGATGAAAATGGGAAAATTCAAGTCTAAAATGAAATGGCGAAAAAAAATGATTCAAGCGAAGCAAATTTTTTTAGGTTCATTTCCAACGAATTCTACACACACCTACATACACAACATACACGGAAATACGTGAATTTCGTGACAAACTAAACAATAATTTTATTGATTTTTGTTTTATTTTATTATCATTATTATTATTATTGATCATATTTGATTGATTCTAGTATTTTACAATAAAAAAAAGTTTTATAATTCAAATCAGTTCGTATCTGAAGCAATAAGCAACGTTTTTTTTGTAGTAATTCTGGAATTTTATAATTAGCATCCTTATCTGGAGCATCACTTCCGCCATCCTTGTGTTTGGAAATTCCGGTTGACATTGCGTTTTCCTTCCAACATTCGTTTCTTGTACAATTCAAACAATGAAATTATTTCTTTACCATTATCTGGATTAACAGAACCAGAACCAACTATAGAAGATGGTTGTAGGATAGGTTTTGTTCGTAAAAATTGATCAATTTGATTCAATTGTTTTTCGAATTGGATTCGTCTAGATTAAAAGAAAGAGGGAAAAATGTCATCAGAATCCTGAATAACTTGAGATTGTTTCAAGCTTACTTTTCGACGCATTCTTCCCAAGTGTTGCATTTGAATCCATTCGGCTCGACAATATCAATACTGTAGACCGAAATAATGGTCAAATTCAGGAACAGAATCCAGAATGAGATAAATTTTGACATGGTTTTATTTGGGTCTTTGGGCGATGGAATGGTGTTGGCGAATGATGTTAGGCCATTCAAAATTCCGGGCTATTTAAATGATTCTGGTTTCTTTTGCTCCAAGCTTCCTGTCCAAGCACTTACATCAGATATATTCTTGTTTATCTTGGAAACTGACCATTTTAACATGACAGGAATTTTCCAATTATATTCAGGAAACGCTATATCGGACAAAATAAACATGCTAACATAACAAGTCGATAAAACATTCATTACAACCTGTCAGATCGTGGTCGGAAAATGTCGAAACAAACACCGAAATTACCGAAAAAAGAATTTGGTTATTGTTGATTTACCAAGCATGTGGTGTTCATCCGGAACCATTAAACGTCCATCATCTATGCAGCCAGAATAACCCGGATTCTCTCTCGGCTATATAATGCGCCCAACCTAACACGGACATGCATCTGGTTCAAATATTGATCGTAAGAAAGAGAGGCAAACAGAAAAATATCCGAACCAAAAGTGGTGAAAACGTTTGCGCAGATTGGCCACAAGAAGATTCTCTTTTGCTCTATGTATTTTATTTAGATCTGAACTCAATTTCCACTTTAAACAATGTGACTGAGAATAAATTATCATCAAACAATAACAACGACCACAATAACGGTTAATATAATTTTTCTAGGAAGCCCACATGTGTCAAAAGATCAATCTAAAGGAATCTCATTATTCGCATTGTATCTAATGTTTCCTTCTGGCCATCCAAACACAGAAGGTTTTGAGGGTTGTGGTGATCGCCAATGATCTAAATAATTGATTGGCTTTTGTAGGTGTGATGTGGAGAGACCAAAGCGAATAAAGCTTCGGAAAAAGATGAAACTATACGACCATTTTGGTGAATTTTTTCTAAATATCAATCAAATCCTGTTCATTCTGGTTCAGTCTTACATTGGAATCATTCACTGCCAAGAATATGAGAAAACGTATGTCGGGAAAACCGTTTTTAGCGTGTATGTGTGTGTAAGTGTGTGTTGTAAAATTTTTGCTTCCCTTAGGATCCAGGAAATAGCCAAAAAGTTTGGCAGTCAAATGTTGAACATTGGCTACGAGAAAACTTGTTTCAATAGGATCAGTGAAGTATGAAAATCTTAAACTTTTCATTGTTTGAAATAGATTCAATAATTTTTTTCGCGCCAGAATTTTCAAAAACACCGCCAAGAAGTGAAACCGATTGATGGAATAAAATTAATGAACAATATGCGCAAAGATTTAATTCAAATGTTCGCAATGAAGAAGAAAGCGGTGGAAAAGATCGCCATCGAAACGGAAAGACTAGCAGAAAAATATGCTTACGGTACCTTTTTACGGTATTATTGATCGGGCACAAATTCATAACTAAAAAGTTTGCTTCCAGTAGACAGTAAAGATGAATTGGCAGCGGATTATTACAACGTCAAACGCATCTATGATGAAAGATACGAAAACATTACCGGCCAAGAAGCGGCCAACTTCCGCCCATTAGATCTGAGTTTGCATCCGAATTTTGAGGAAACCAAAGTTAATCTTCAACACAGTGCCATACATGTGCCTATCAATGTTTATGAGGTAAGGTGTGCAATTGAAAGGGGTTAACCGAATAATCTGTGGCCATTCTTGTCCATGTTTTAGCAACAACCAGCCTTACAAAACGACATCAAATGGACGGAACCACTGAGGGAAACGTTTGTGGACAACCTGCAACAGGACAAATCCCTATCCTGGCAATTTTTTTGCTCCGGCAAAGGTTTTCTTCGCGAGTATCCTGCTTTCCGGTGGAAACAGCCTGGCCATGATTTGCCCGATCTTTACGATTGCCGTATGCGACAATGGTACATACAGGCTGCTGCATCACCAAAAGATTTGATCATTTTGGTGGACGCCAGCGGATCGATGACCGGTCTTCGTCGAAACATTGCCCAAAATGTTGTGTTCAATATTCTAGATACATTGACCGAGGATGATTATGTTCAGGTTTTAAAAGTAAATTTTTTTTTTGAAGAAAATTTTTCAGATTCTTATCACCATCTCAAACCATATTCTTTTCTCGATAGTTTACCAACGAGATCAAATACGTGGGCCCTTGCTTTGATCGATTGGTCCAGGCTACCAAAAGAAATTTAAGGGTAAGATTGGGCGCGACAAAGAAAACCGGAAATAGACGTGTGCATTTTAAATAATTTCTGTGATTTGATTTTGAAGGAAATCAAACTTCAATTGGAAGGATTTAAAACATCCGATATTGCTAATTTCACCTCTGCCTTCATACATGCATTCAAGACCTTAAACGATGTAAGTGTTTGAAATGAGTCCTTCCGGTTCAAGATTAAGTCTATGCTTCGCTCTATTAAATAAGTTTCAAAAACAGAAAAAAGGCGCTCAATGCAACCAGGCTGTAATGTTGATCACCGATGGAGCGCCGGAAAAGTACGAGCACATTTTCCTAAAATACAACCCTGGACAAAAGGTTCGTGTGTTCACCTACGTGATAGGCCGAGAGGTGACACAGATCGAGGAAGTTTTCTGGATGGCCTGTAATAACCGAGGATTCTATGCACAAGTTGCCAACTTCGCCGAGGTCAGAGAACAGGTCCAACAATACATTCCGGTGATGAGCAGACCTTTAGCATTGTACGCCCAGAGGCTGATTGCCTGGACACCGGTGTATGCTCCAGTGTCCGAGCTTCAGCTTACCGATTGGATTTGGGAGGAAAAAGGTTAAGGAATCGAGTTTTTGAATCAATCAATCAATCATATTTTTATTAATAATTATCATTAATTTTAGCGAAAGCAATCAAAATGAGACTGTTGAAGCAATTAGTTCAGCAGCTCCAATTGCTGAGAGAGCTGAGAGCCAAGGCCCAAGAAAAGGTGGTCATAAACGGTCTTATTGGTGGACCAAATGATACCTATGAATTGATCGACGAAGAAGAAGAAGAAGAAGAAGATATGATGGAAGAAATAGACAATGGATCACCATCTTTGTTGAACAAAATTTACCAAGAGTTTCGTACGAAATTGGAGCATTCCATGATCCGACAACCTGAACGAAGGAAACGAATACCGTTGCGGGTGACTTTGGCCGCACCGGTATTCAATTACCGGAAATACATCAATATAACCAAAAAAATTCTGGTGAAAAATGTTTACAAAGATTCACCGCCGATACCGATTCGCATTGCTCAATTGCATGGAGTGGCCGGTGTGGATGTACCGATCCGAGAGATCGAAAAAACTGCCTCTTCATATCAATTGGGCGTCAATGGTTATTCCTTTATGTTGACCAACAATGGCAAAGTTCTCTATCATCCAGACTTTCGACCATTGTTTCAGGACATGCTTAAACCATTCTATACCACTATTGATTTGACAGAATTGGAGATAACCACCGATACCGTAAAACAAAGATGGATTGATCCAAACATTTTGGCCATCCGTGACCAAATGATTTCCGGTAAACAAGGTCAGAAGAAATTAGTGGTTAAATATCATATGGATTTGATGAAACGGCCAGTGTTTAAAATTCATAATTACTATTACGGAACGATTGATCAAACACCATTCAGCTATTCGGTGGTCTTGCCCGAACCATACGGATTGTTTCGATTCAAGGCTCAAGTGGATGTCAAAAGTGAATCGAAACGAGAAAACTTCACTCGATTATTTCAAGGAAACAACTGGCGGATCCATCCAGATTGGGTTTATTGCGAAAGTCCTGATAAACCAAGTGGCCTGGTGCCTAAAACACCGGAAGATGTAATCAGAGAATTTTTAAACTATGACCTCGTCAATAATTCCTATGTTTGGCGATCCAAATCAAACAATCCCGGTGGTAGCAATAACAGTAACGACAATTCTTTAGCAACATGTTCGTAATCTTCAAGAATGTTTCATTCCTTAATTTATTAATTATTATTTTATGCTTTTGCCGAATAGGTGACAAAGATTTGCTACAAAGTTTGCTGTTCGATGCCCGCGTGACGCATACATTCGACGAATGTAGCAAATTTAGTCTACAATTCAACAAACAAGAGTAAGAGAGTTTTCGAGATTCCCAAGAATTGTTTTAACTTCGGATTTCCCTACCACAGTCAACAGACCATCGATATTGTCAGTGCGTTTGTGTCTACCAGAAGCGGCCTGACACGTTTCAAAACGGTGGAAGAGAACAACGATATATACAACAAGACCGAAAACGATATATTCTCTCGTTCCATTGATGAAGTTTATTATCGTAGAGCTGTGGATTATTACTTTAACGATAGCAAAGCATTCGTCTATTCGTTACCGTTTGAGGCAGGATTGAAGGATAACGTTCTGGTCACTGCCAGCCATGCAATCTTTGTCGGAAACGGAAAATCTAATGCACCAGTTTCGGTGGTTGGTGTCCAGTACAATTATTCATCATTCTATAGCACATTCTTTCGTATGACCGAAAATCTCGGACTTAACTGTAGCTCGGACGAGATCAGTTGTTACGTATTGGACAATAATGGATTCATAATCATCAGCGAAGTTTATCGAGATGTTGGACTGTTTTTTGGAGAAATCGACAATGATTTCTTTCAGGACATGGTCCAACAAGGCATCTATCGGAAGACCATATTCTACGATTATCAAGCAATCTGTATCGTGATCACACCGTATGGTAATGCTGCCCCTAAATGTCTTCAAACACCATTTGCCTATCTACGGAACATTGTCTATTGGTTTGGCATGAAATTTTTGACCATTCTCAGCTATTTCACCAGCTATCAGGCAATATTCATGCTGAACACTCCCACAACCATGGCCTTTGATTATCCGGATTATGAAGGTCGTATTCAATCTTGTTAAAAAAGTGTTGATGCCAAGTTTTTTCTGCTTCACACAGATCCCTATGAAATCAAATTCAACAAAAGCACTCCAAAACCATGCGACAAAGTGTTTGACCTATACGATCTTGGGTCGTATTCGAATCGAACCAGAAAATATCTTTACGAATGCAAACCAGAAGATTGTTCGCGGCCATATTACATACAAAACATTCCTCATTCTAACCTGTTGATATTGGTCATGTTGAAAACTTGTAGTTGTTTTCAAACCTCGGTTAGATTCGAACCAAGAGAAGCAGAGATGAACGATAATGAAACATGTAAATTGATCAGACAAGAATTGTTCCGTGTTGGCCCGGAACATTGTTTCCGAGAACATGAACAGGTAACAGATTTCCGTCTGGGGCGTCGGTGTATTTGAGCTAAATTTTTTCCCCTTTTCCGGTTTTCCCGGATACAGGAATCGGAGATTGAATACTGTGGCAAAGCCATTCCTATGCATTCACAGCAGATATTACTGGTCATCATCCTGACGATTGTTGGTCTGGCCACGACCAATCTTCGATTGTACATAGAATTTTGAATTTCCATTATTGTTATAATTAAAAAAAACACTTGTACACTTAAATCATCGAAAAAAAAATTCCGTTTAGTTTGATCCTTATTTATCATCATTTGTAACATCCTCAACATGATTATCGTTGGACGAAGCATCGCTGTTATGGCTGTGATTGTTGTTGTCGAATGAAATGAGCTCGGGCAGAATGGCCACTTGAGCTTTTATTGGGGACTCTGGTTTTGATGAATCCCGCGCTGAGTCTGGTCCGGGTCTGATTCTGATCTGAGCTCGGCGATCAATTTGAACCCTTGTGAGAGGCGGCGGTTCTGGTTCCAGGTCCAGATCATCCAACAATGATAGACTTTCATTAAGATCATTTTGTCCTTCCACCTCCATCATCATTGTCATGTCTTCGTCAACTGTTATGTTGGAATGGCATTGTTGTTTGGTATCATCAATATTGACTTTGGCTTGTGGCTCCTTTGAAAAAAACGTTTGTCTTTTATCGGATTTGGTCGGATTTGTTCGACAATGATGATCATTGTTTGACATTTTGGTCATCATTGATTCATTGGATTCAACAACAACCACATTACCACAACACATACATGGTATCCGTTCGTCTATTGGTGGCCATTGTCCATGTTGGCCATCATTGGAATTATTATTATTATTATTACTATCTCTTATAAGATCGTATGCTTCCGGTCTGCGCCATTGATTCTTTTTCATTGTTTCACTCATCTCTATCAATATGCTGACTATTTTTCCTACTTCCTGTTCCACTTTTGTCTCGATATGATCCATTCGACTAACCAAAAAGGTCCAAGGAAGAGGAGTCAACATCAAAAGGTTAAAGATGATAGGGTAATTTACCTGAACAATTGTTCAAATCGTGAATCAACCGAATTGGTCCTGGTTGGTGGCATCAAATTGTTTACGCTGGTTTCATCCGAAGAGTTGGCTTTGGCCATTGAACCATTGAATGCCATCATTGTGGTAGAAGTGGTGATTGTACCTGCTGATACTCTTCCTGCTGCTGCTGTTCCTGGTTGAATTTTCGGATTATCCAAACTGGCCGCGGTCAACTTGTTAAGCTCTGTTACATTGGCAATTGATTTAATTTGATTTTTGGACAATTTGTTCAGATTACTACTGTTGGCTATGGACAATGTGCCAAAAGTCAAATCCGTAACGCTTTGTTTCAATTGATCAATCATTCCTTACAAGAAAGGCCAAGAACATTTTTTGAGAAAAACCTGGAAAAAAGCTTCCAGACTACTTACCAGCCAAAGATGTTTCAGGTTTTGGTTTAGCTTTGGGAAAATTAAAATTGGCCGGTGTAACATCCAGCCCTGCTTTTTCCGGGCTGAACTCCAGGATTCCGATTGCGCAACCGGCACCGGATCCTGTTGCTCGGCGACCAAATTTTCTTTGAAATTGTCGCATACATTCTTCTGCTTCATCATACTCGCCGGTCAATGGATCTTAGAGCAAAAATGAGACAGATTAAAAAGTGAAATCATTTTGCTTTTCGAGTTAATCATCATAGTCAATTACCATCTTCTGAATTGGAATTTTGCATGGAATCGAAACAATGATGCACCACTTTACAATCATTTAGATTATTCTTTCGATCCATCATTGCAACACCTGTAACGCCCACTTGATTCTCATCTCTTAGGTTGAATGTTATGTTCAGATTTTGATTGAATGAATCCACAAATTCTGGATACATTTCCAACACTTGTAACAAATCGGATCGGGTTATTTTATGCAAATCACAATAGGTCAACGCTCGAACATCGCATTTGCTTTTGCCAATGGTGGGTGTTTGTAGCGGATTCTCGCCGAAAATTTCATCCTTTCCTGGAGATTTTTATTTGAGAATTTTCAATGATTTGTTCGAAGCAATTAAAACAAATTGTTGAAAACCCACCCAATGTTTGCACAACCACATCATCGATCAATATCTCGATGGTACCACGAGCTATGAAATATAGCGCTACTAATACATCACCTTTGTGGACCAGAGTATCACCGGGCGGGGCGTGGGTGGTTTTGAACTGTTGGAAAAATACAAATTTTGAGTTTCGACCCTCTACACCGGGAATTCAATGCTCACCCTCATTGAAAAAGCTCGTAGACAACCTTGTGAAGCATCTATTTTGAAAATTCAAATAATCATCCATTGATTGGTTGATATTTGATTGATTACCTTTGAAAGCGGCACAATTTTGTAACAGATTTCTGTTTAAATGAAGACAAATGTCTGCCTGAAGAAATTCGGGAAAACCTTTTAGCACCATGTTCATATCGATACCGTTTGAATAGGTCCAAGCATGTTGAAAATATTCTTCTAAACGTTTCCTTAATGGATTCGGTATCTGATGGAACCGTATGAATTCGCGAACCCTTAAAAGCTGGGTGTGATAACGAGCCGTGCCCGAATAGAGCCTTTGGATAATGGCCGAAACGTTACCGAAGATTGAGGCGTACATCAAAGCTATGAGCATAGCATAAAACATGATCATCAGATTGGAACGAATCTGCACACTTACATCCACAAAGCATGACCAGAATACAGAAAATCTTTTCCGTATTAGTGGTTGGTGAAACATTGCCAAAACCGACCGAGGTTAATGATGAAAAGGTGAAATATAATGCCGTTATGTAGCGTGATTTGATCGATGGGCCACCACTACCGTCCGGATCTGTTTTGTTGATCAAGGGTTAAATTTATTAATCGTGCTTTTTGGTGTTTTGGAACCAATTTACTGTAGAATTGATATGTAGCATTAGCCAAATGGTCCAGCCAGCCGATTTTGATTTCTAGCATTCCACGTTCGGCGTTTCCTATCGCGTACCAGATACAGGCCAGCCAATGGGCCACCTTTGTTTGAATTTGGCCAATGATGACACAATTATTCAATCAATCAATCAATCAAACCAAACAACAATCAGGAAATGGATAGGAATCATGAAAATGGAATGAAAAACAACGATATTTTTCTTATAAATATGCATACCAATGCAAATCCGGCCACCAATAGTATCAAAACGGCAGCACCATATTCGGAATAACGATCAATCTTTCGGGCCACCCTAACCAAACGCAACAATCGAGCGGTCTTGAGCAATCCGATCAATGTAGTTGTCTGGTCAATCAAAATTCCATTATTTTTCGGTTTCTGGTTTTGTTTTTCGGTTTAATGCAACCAACCTCGTCAGTTTGTGAACCGAATAGAAGCAAATCAAATGGAATAGCTGCCACCAAATCAATGATGAACCAACCCTTTAAATAATGAATGGCAATCTTTCCCGGATGGATCACCAGCTATTATCAAGGTCCAGAAGAACAAGTATTCAAGAGAAACCGAGAACCATAGCAAAAACAATATTAGCTATCATCAACACATCAAATCCATCATTATTAACCTATTAACAGAACAAAGGGTTCGGTGGATGAATGATATTTAACCTTTGGCTTGCCCGCCAAGAAATTTCCAAGCCAAAATAGCTCAACCAAAAGAGAACCCAATCCAATAACAACCCAAAATAATTACAGAAAATATTGCCAAACAAGTATTAATAAGTATGTCCTCTTCCTCTCTACCTGCGTGTTCCAGGAACATGAATATGAAATATTACATACGCCCAGTATGGCTGACAAGGCAAAGCTCTCAGCTCTCTCTCTCTCTCTCTCTCTCTTTCTCTTCCTAGCTCTCGTCAAACTTTGATATCTGGCCAGGCCTTGTTGCTGTTGTGTCTTATTATTATTATTATTATTAAAATAACCAAAGTAATGATCCAATTTGATTCCCTTTTGTTCTTTTTTTTTGGGTTAATTTCGGTCACCAAAACAACAATAATAATAATAATGTAAACAATATTTCAGAGACATGAATCCAGGTAGGAAAGATACGATAAATGTTCCAAAATTGATCCACAAATACCAAAAAGAGAATGGGGGAGGAGCCACCAACAACCAACCAACGACAAGCAAACAACACATTATTGGACAAATGTTAAGATTAGTTAATTATCATAATTAATAATTTATAGGATCAAAAAAGGGAAGGCCTATAATGGGAAAAACTAAAGAAAAGCCACACAACTTAATATAACAGAAGTCTGTGTGGATCAATGTGAAGCAAAGCTATTTGTGTGGATGGTAAGCTAAAATGAACTAGCCAATCACCAATGGCTGATGGTTTGATTGGCTGAATGTGATTGTCACATTGGGCATAGAAGTGAAGTGATGATAGGGGATGAAGCTATTGTGTTTGTTACTTTCAACGTAGTAGAAAGGGGCCGGACCTGACATGCCATTGATTATTAGTAGCAATACTAGTTATTAGTACAATTGTTATTTAGTTGAACTGGAGCCATGATGATTGAACCTATAATATTGAACGTTTTTTTTGCTAGTAAAGAGGAGGGGTTTCAAAAAAGGGGAAGTAACAATATCCCTTGAATTAATATGTGTGCTTGCTGAAGATTAATAATTTGGCTTTAACAAAAATGTTATTGCCAGCCATGTTGGTAACCAACCAGAAATAGGCTCGAAAATTGGAACGTCAACCAACAACAACACCAAGGCAATTAGTTTGATTTTTAGGATTTTTTTCGTGATGGTTCTCTTTCTCTTTCTGTTGTTGGTGGTGTTGTGTTGTGGATCGAGGTTGGCGGAATAATCAGCCAAATGAAAGGTTTTCATTTTCATTTTATTCAGGTTTCTAATGCATTGTCCAATACACAAACGCAGTCAGGAATTTCCATGATCAAGATTGATGATTATGGTTAATAATTATGTTTCTTTTTGTTGGAACGGTAAATGGAATTTATATTCTATTCTTGAGTGCCTTACCTCGTCTTTTTTGTTAATGTATGTGGTACGAAAATTGATCAGAATATCGATGATGAACATGACATCCACAAACAGATCAATGACCATCAAAGAATCGGTTCCGTACGTTGAATCTGGATTGGTATCATCTGGAATCAGAAAATGGGATAGGAAATGGATGAGATTGACATTCAAAAAAGGAAAACACCTACTGGAAGAAAATGATATATTTTCGTTGAGCAAAAAGGCAGCAGAATAGGGTGTGAAAATTGCGGTGTAAATCACTAGGATCAAAATAATCCAATCCCAGATAGCCTTGAATGGTGAATAGTGTAGAACGGTAAATTTTCTATATTTGAAATGTTTGATAGCTTCGCTTTTTTCATCATCGCTTAACAATGTTCGAGATTCGTATTTATAATCCGGAAGATCGGTTCCAAGCGAAAGAACTTGCGGTATCAGGCTAAAACGATGTCTGGACTCGCGGTGCTGTTGATCGCTGGATCCTCTTCTGGATCGGCCACCACCTCTGCCGATTTCGCCATTGGAATAAATGGACGATGCAATACTGGATTGTTGTTGTTGTTGCTTTAACCAATGTTGCTGCAGTCGCTTTTGCATGGACGAAGGAGTTGCAGTGGTTGTGTTGGATTCCAATGAATTATTATTGGTATTTGAAAGCCATATGTTTTGGCTATTAGTTAAGGAATTATTAAAATTGCCACCACCGATGCTACCGATTTGAGGATTGATGGTGGTCAGATCCACAGCTTGTTGTCGTGTCACCTTACGATGATGTGAAGGATGTGGCTGGATCGAAACTCCCGTGATTGGAGCTTGGCATGATGGCGGTGGTACTTTGATACTAATATCAACATTCTCCTGGCTGTTGTTGATCTGTGGACACTCTTTGTTGTATTCATTCTCAACCGAGGATATTTGCAAAGACATTTTGCATTCGATCAAAACCGATCGGGCCCGATCAATCAATCGGATACGATCGGAACGTTTAAGGGCACTTTTTGTTCGCCGACCTAAATACGATTATTCGGAAAAAATTGTCACATCACTTGGCACTTGTGTAGTGTGTTGTTAGCTTAGAAAACAGTCCATTTAAGTGAGGGGAAACACACAAAAATGCTCAGAAGACAATCAAGAGATCAAGGCATATTTGATGGGAAGTAGATGGAGAAAAAATGACGAATTTTTCACTCAAATAAATCCTTTTCCCCTTCTCTCTGGGTCTTCTGCACCGAACAAGATTGCTGACTTACTTGGAAGCCATCGGGTTAAAACGCCGCACACGTTTCATATTAATTATGTAACTTTGTCGTATTCTCTACTTGAAATTATAATCCAAAAAAACAACAAGGAAAAAAGGCGCTGTCCGCCAGTCTCCTCTGTACATGTCTGCGTGTTACATTGAAGTTGGATTTTCATTTAACGGAATTTCAATCTGGTGCCAACATTCTCTTCGATACTGTGTGTATGGCATTCTATTGTTTCTTTGCGATTCTAAAATATTCTATTGTCTCTCTTTTTCTCTCTCTCTCTCTCTAACTTCACCGAGAAATACAAGTGTGGTGTGGTTTGGTGGTGATCACATTTAACTGTTTGAAAACCATGGTACAGGTTACCTGAGAATATACACCGCCGTAAACACATATGAACCAACATGAACGCGCACAGCGTAAATGTGTAGTTGCGTGAGGTGAAGGGAATATAACCGACCAAACCGAAAAATATTGTCATTTTCATTATTATTAATGCAAAAAAAGATCTCCACCTTTACCTTTCTCTTTTTGATTCTTCTGGTTCTGGTTGTTTCTGTCCCTTACCACCAATGCTGCTCCTTGATGTGGTATGGTATTTTTTTGGCAACACCAAAAAACCCGTTAATGAAACTACGAGAAAGCAGCAGCAGCAATGGTGGATTTATACACACGAATACCAGCAGATACTATCATATCAAAATTCCTAGAAGGTCCACCACCATTACCACTGGACACTGGCAAATAAAAAAAAAGAAGAAAAAAGTCGTGTCTACCTGTCAAAATAGGAAAACCAAATGATTTAGGGAGGAAGATAAAGAGACAGAAAGAACTGGATCAGCAATCCAGAATTGTAATAAAAAAATGAGAAAAAATATGGATAATTCATGACAGTTGACTAGAAAGAGGAAGAAGCCGGATCATTTTTTTGTTCCCGCCAACAGGAATTTAAATTTTTGAAAATTCTAGTTTACATCTAAGTCCCTAGATGGCAGCATGTTGGATTTGGAAAACGGAATTTTTAAAATTCAAATTTTAATTCAAATCGAATTCAATTTTCCTCAATTCGAGTTCGAGGATTCTACTTCTTACGCTCAGGTTGTTTATTTCATTCCCACTTGAATTTGAACCTCACCACCGGTTTTGGGCGTGGGAGAAGGTGATCTAGATCTTGGAGTTGTTCTTTGAGGAAGACCAGCACCAACTCCACTGTCCGGTGATGGTGTAAACGGGGTTCCGGCGCCTGGTGATGGTGATTGTTGTCCGGATCCTGGTTGACTTGGTTGCAGTTTAAAACCATAATACCGATTCTTACCAAAAATAGCTTTCTCCATGCGTTGCATGTAATGATATTGAGCACGACGATAGCCCCAAACATATCCCCAGCCCCATTCGTCCAAAGGCCCTTGAATCCAATCCAAATAAGTGAAGCGTTTTGAACTACGGGGATCAGGTCTTTCCTTTTCCCTTATTCCATATTGAGTTGGTGCTACAGGGGTGGGACTAGATCCTGGTTGGCTTGGTTGGCTTTGTTGGCTTGGTTGACTTGGTTGGCCTGGTTGACTTGGTTGGCCTGGTTGACTTGGTTGGCCTGGTTGGACTGGTTGGCCTGGTTGGTTAGATTGACCATTGGACATCATTTTTCTTGTTGTCTAAAACTCAAACACCAAATAATAATGTTGTGAACAATTCTGAAAAAGCCGATCTCAAAAATAAAACAATTCTCGAGCCAAACAAACTAAGATTTTCATCGAAAATGTTTGATTGTTTCTTTATTACTGCTTTTTTTCGATTTCAACAACAATGAAAATCAATTTATTCCGAGAAAATTGAATCAAATTATTGATCAATTTTTCGATAATAGAATCCATAGAACCTCAAAATCTAAGATCTCTAGATCAGTTCCATTCAAACCCTGGGAGCAAAGAAGAAACCATGTCTCAAGATTTCATCGATAGTCTGACAACATTGGAATATTCTTGCAAATTCGTGGGCATCTCCCGACGAAACCATAACCGATTGGTATGGCTTCGTCGTTTCATCTTGATTATTCTGTGCTCTGATTTGTTCCTGTCTACATTAGTTTCATTGTTCATCAATGATGGTCTCGATCGTTCTTTTCTTTGGCCAGACATACCGTTTTGGATCTCTGCCCAAAAACGACATTTTTTCTCCATGATCTTACTTATGCACCGTGTCCGGTGTTTAGCTGTTTTGTTTGTTGCCCATTGGGATGATCTTGATTGGTTGAAGCATTTCAACGAAATTTTCTTGCGTATCGCCGATCCAAAAGCCAGAATCCAGGTTGAACAGCTTGCTCTAAAGTGTCGACGTAAAATGCTTCCGGTCGAATTGGTAGTGTTCTTGTTGATTCTGGTCAATCACATTTTTATATCGGTGGTGGTCAGAAAGGAAAGAAACCGAGAAGAAAGTTGGATGTGGAGCACTCATGCCGAATTAATCTTGTTCCAATTGACCAACGAATCATTACGGGTTTTACCCTATGGAGAACTGTATTTCTTTTGCAAGACTTCAATCATATTGTTCCAGATGATCAATCGGCAATTTTTGGTTCAAGTTATCCAACCTGGAAACCTTCAACACTTTCCTTATTACTATCAAAAACTTCGCCAAGCCATCCGGATGACAAGCATGTGCAACAAGTACATTGGCAAAATATTCATCATTTTACTGGCATGTTTGTTACCAGAATGTGCTGTTATTTTCTATTCAGTCGTTAAAGTAGATCAGCCATCAATTTTCGATGCACTCTATCTCGCGATAAGCTCCAATATGATCATATTTATGTTTTACTTGTCCAATCTGATCGGTCGAGTAGATTCTGTAGCTAAAAAAATGACCAAACCATTCTATCGGCGATTCGTGCTGGAAAAACGGGCCAACATGTCCTCGAAACATAGATTCCTGGTAAAGATTCTCAAACACCACACCGATCGATCGTTGACCATTTTACTTTGAATTCTATCCATAGGTTTTAAACTATCTCTACACTATGCAATCTACCAACATATCCTTGACTATTTGGAATGTTCCAATCGATTTGAATTTTTCGTTGACAGTTTTTACTTTTTTCTTCACCATCTATGCAGTGGTTATCAATGGTGTTCGATCACATTTAAATTAAGAATCGATTCGATCAATTGAATTTTAACTTAGCATAGATTTTCCTTTTTCAAAAACTCTAAGCTAGGGCAAAATCAATTCAATTCAATTCAATCAAACTATCAATTTGGTTTTTGTTTGAATTTGGTGATTGTTATTTTTTTCTTAAAAAACCATCAGTTCCAATCAATCGAAACATGATAATCGAATAAAATTTGAAAGTATCATTGATTTTGCAATCATTGTGCAACATTGATCATAATTTTAAAACCTTGTCCTCCGGCCGCTGTTTCGAATGCTTTTTGGACATCTTTAAATTCGAAACGATGGCTGATCATCTTTTTCAGATTGATCTTGCCCGATGCAACCAAATCTATAGCCAATGGAAAACTAAAACCAAAAAGAAACAAGAAGATGGATGATCCACCAAAACCAATTTCAGCAACATACCATCCCATGTAACGAAATGATCCAAGGATCTTGATTTCACGTTGAGCGGCCACCGCGATCGGTAACTCTAATTCGGATGGTCCCATTCCGATGATCATGCACGATCCACCTGGTTTAGTGGCCAACATTACCAAGCGAAAATTGGCTCCAACCCCAGAACATTCCAACGAAATGTCCGGATAGTTTTGGTCGAATTTTTCTTTGATTTTCTCAAGCATTTCTTGTTCAATGGTGCCCGGCTGAACCAAAATAACATCATCGGCGCCCAGTTCTTTGGCCAGCTTCAATCGATTCTCATTGATATCTGTAATTACCACACGTTTTGCGCCAAAAGCTTTAGCCACTTGTAGAGCAAACAAACCGATGGCCCCGGCCCCGGTAATCAACACAGTCGATGATTCATTGATGCCCACACGGCGGCATGCATGCACCGCAACCGATAATGGCTCGATCATGGCACATTCTTCATTGGTCACATTATCCGGAACCCTTATGGTCAGGAGAAAATCTAGTAACCATCAATCTTTTTGGTTAGCGTGCTTACTTGAAACAAGATTTAGCCGAATGAACGAAATATTTCTGCAGGGTACCATGATACGGTGGCGTGGCATGGCACGATATATTCGGACAAAGATTATACTGGTCGCTATGGCACCATTCACATTGGCCACATGCGATGGTCGGTTCAGCTGCCACACGATCTCCTGGTTTCAAGTGGTCAACATTTTGGCCACATTGAATCACTTCGGCCGCTGTCTCATGACCCAAAGCCATTGGTTCTGATCCGAGGACAAACGGACCACAGCGGCCATTCTTCCAATAATGAACGTCAGAACCACAAATTCCCACCGATAGTGTACGACACAGGACCTCTGGAATTTTATTTTATTTTTTGCTTTGAAATAAGTCGGATGAAATCATTTTTCAACAAACCATCAGGCCCTGGATTCGAAGGCATTTTCCAGGGTTCCAATTGGGCCTTGTTTGGGCCTCGAAGCAAGAATGCCTGATTATCGTTGGAAGTGATGGTGGACATTAGGAACAAAGTTAGGAAAAAAAACCAAGTTTAGGGAATAAAGTGGCAGCAAGTTTGGATCCTGAATGAAAATGGACGAAAATGATTGTCTAGAAAGTTTTCGTATGTTGGCTTTCATCAAGGACCAATTATGATTATGATTTGATAATAGTTATCCGTGTGTGTGGTCCAAAGTTCGAGGCAACCTCGAGCCAAAACTGATCGAACTATTGATGCAAATGTTCTTAATTTCTTCGATCCAACAAGTGGCTGATTGTGCATAGTATTTGGGCAAAATCCAACCGTCCAATCAAATCCTGTTATTAAGCTTTTTGCGTCAGTGAGTGTGCGTGATTGTAAGTGTGAAGCAGCAAATCAATTGAATTAGTTGGAAAGAGGGAGGGGAATCGAATAGTGTTCATTGCTGATTGCATATTATTAATTATGAACTGGGAGGCAATCAAGCATAATTATCCTTGATTGGATAGAAATATGAATTATGGATTTTTCTCAATGAAAACTTTTCCCGGGGAAAATGATATCTAGAACAAACAAAAATTGCACAGATCAAAAGCACAGATAGCATCAGTCTTAGCTAGAGAAGTAAATCTTTTTTGAGTTTTCCATTGTGAATGTCGGTCCAAAGTTTCCTAAAGGTTGATTTAGTGCATAACTGTTTTCTTATATCCGGAGATGGCTTTGGTTATCCACCAAAATGATGGATAGATGTCTGGTTTTCTATCGCCAGAATTATCATGCTTTTCCACAAAATGAAACCTACAAAACGCCAAGGCCATGGCCAAATCGCATTTTTATTACATCTTCTTCTCAGTCTTACGATGCTCGATAAACCATCTTAAACCGAATGAAATGTAAAGAGCATCAATCCATGGCAGAAAATTATCGATTTCGAGCAAGAAGCAGCCAAATAAATAGGAAAAAGAAACCGAGATGAAGATGGCAAGCTCGGCCGCGTATTTCACTCGATGCTCGTCGATGAAATGACATTGATCGATATTTGGCAGAATCGCCTTGACAGAAGCATTCAGGCACTGGCATACTAAAAGCAGCACCAGCAGCAGCATAGCTTAGCTTCAAGATGCCATTACATACACGGTTGGTGATGGCAATTAATTACAAGGTTTTAAAGCAAGATGTAATGAATAAAGGAATGAATGAATGAAACCAAGATTCATCTTGGTCGGTCATATCCATCAGATGTATCTTATTATTTTTGCAGCAGCAAATAGAAGATAGAGATTAAGATGATGATTCAATCATCTTTGGGATCTAGGATGCCAGATCTGTGGTTGGACATGGTTTTCCGGTAACGAGACACACTATAAACCTATCCAGCTTTGACCAGTACAAATCTGTACATGTTTGACGCCTATAACAATTGTTTTCATCTCTGATTGGTCCAGTGATGATTCGAAACGACGACCAGACACCCTATAAACAGAAGAAAAAGGTGTATATCTCTCTCTGATTGGTTCATTGTGATGATTTGACCCGCTGACGAGACATACTATAAGCCTGTGGAAAGTGATCAGCTTTAACCAGTACTTCTCTGCACTTGTTTGACGCCTATAAGAGCCGTTTTTCCCTTTTATTGGTTCAAGGATGATTTGACACGATGACGAGACATACTATAAGCCTATGTAAAGCGATCAGCTTTAACCAGTACTTATCTGTACTTGTTTGACGCCTATAAGAACCGTTTTTCCCTCTGATTGGTCCAGTGATGATTTGACACGATGACGAGACACGCTATGAACACGAAAAGAAGGAGTATTTCTCTCTCTGATTGGTTGATTGTGGTTTATAAATTCTTGGATCTATTTTTGGGGGATGTCTTTAAAAATTGTAAATCTATCTATGTTTTAAAATCAAAGCCAAACCAGCCAAGTCAACCAGTTGCATACTTTTTGGGCGGCGAACCTTTTCTTTTTGTATGAAGATTTTACTTGTTTTCAATTTTTTTCACCAAGAAAAAAGCTTTTTTTCAATTTCCGAAAGCCCAAAAAACCAAACGAACAAAAAAACAACAAAGAACAACATTTTTTTTTCCAAAATAATCCAAAGATATTGTATTGCACAAGATGGATGGATGTCTTTCTTTGTCGATGGTATTTGTGGGGCTTGTTTTTATGAATTGTCTGTTGTCTGAGATGGTTGGTTAGCTCAAACTTTTTCCCTCAACCCCTGAAATAATCGTGGTTTAAGGATTTTCATTCGTACTATTTTTAGTTCTTTGCCGGGTTTTTGAACTTTTAGCAAGATCAGTAACGCCATCTGCTGTCGACAAACTTACCCAATGTTCTTTCAATCATTGATATTGACATTGCATCATGGATACAACATCCTTTAGCCGAATTATGTAAATGATGATGATCACAGAATTGGCGCCATGTGTGCGAATACGTGCAATCCTTGTATCTTACCACCCACGGTCATTGTACGCTGAAAAGTGATACACTGGGTGACAAACAGAACAAAAGCGAAACCTAATACCATAAAACAACCAGAAACCACGAACAAGAATAAAATAAAGCAATGCTAGAATGTTTGGTTAGCATAGCTTCTGGTTTAAGTTTGGCAGAATCTTTTCTATTTTTCGACACACTTAAACACACACACACACACACACTTTTGACCTTCCCTAAATCGTGCTATATTACGTGTTTGTTACGTCTTTACCATTATCAATCCGTCTTTTGGACGGAAAACAAAAACAAATACACAACATCAGTAGCAGTATCCTGAACGTATCCGAAACGATGCAATAATGAATCATCCTTGAATCTTCTCTTTCGCTGGCTCCCAATTTAGTTCTTCATAATTAGCTTGGCAACGGAAATTTTTTTTGAAGTAGAGTATCAACACGCGCTGTTTTTCTTGTTTGTTTAATCGAATTATACCGAATCATCGTTGTCTCCGCAGTTGTCATCATCGCGAACGTCGAAAACTTCAGAATTTTTGAGGCAAACTTTTTGGAAAAGGAAAAGGTTCAGGATGTCGTGGCCGATGATGACATTCAATGATCATCGGTTATCGATAATGGTGCTGATTCTGTTCATTTTGATTGGATCGATCAACTGTTTACATTTAAATGGTATCACCGCAACAGTGAGTATTTCAATAGATCACCAATTAATTAATTAATGGTTTTGTGATAAAAATCCCACTCTTATTTGAAAGCCAAATCATCCACATTCAGATGTGTATTTAAACTTTTTCCACGAACTAATAGACGATATTGGTAAGGTTGCAGAATTCACCTATCAACTACGTATTATCCCCGAGGCTGTTTATGGTGGCAACATTGGTGAAAGCAAACCAACAGGTTTGATCAAAGAAATCTACGATAACGTAAGTATTTCAGCATAATTATAATTATGATGATGGTTATGCTCATATCAGTATAAACTTGGCACTTTTCCCTGGTACCGTCCCATGGAAAAAAGAGGTGGAGCAGGTTTATGGTCATTTTTGCCATAGCCAATAGCCAACTCCTGCTTTCAATGCTGCACGCATGCTTCCGGACATAAATCCACACAATGTGTTTGTTTTAAGCAAACATACCCATAAAATGCACTTGCATCATATTTTGCCATACTTTGATAGGGCATTGAACAAATAGAAATTTTCACCCAGCCCCTTTTTTCTGCTGTTATTGATTTATATCACACGCACACATAAAATAGTCAGACGAATCTCCTCCCTTCAGTGTCGAATCCTTCCCCCTCCACTTTCAAATAGAGATTGTGTTGCTGTTGCAATGGTAATTGACCACCAAGGTTGGCGATCATGATGTTCGAAATAGACATAGAGACCCATATTGCCCGACAAACCACACAAGGCGAGCTTCGCGTTAGGCCAAAATTGTTGTTGTTGCTGTGGTTATTGTTGTGGGCACTAATTATCATCATAATCATTATTGTGGTTAATATGAGGAACAAGCTTTGCAAATTAAGGATTCAGATTTCTTCAGGAAAAAGTCATTTATTTCAAGTCAATTTTGAGGGAGAAAAGTTAAAACTTATATACAAAAACTCGTGTTCTATTTCACGTGATTGGAAAGAATGAAAAGATTTTAACCAAAAACCTATATTCTAATACACGTCAACCTACACTAGGATGCTGATTTTGCTATTGCAGACATGGAGATAACACCTGAACGATCCAAATTTGTACAATTCACCCGGCCATACATGCGTTCACCAATGGCTGCATTGGTGGAACGATCATCATTGGCCAAAAAACATCCAGCAGATCTTCACAGATCCATAGCCGGTTGGAGAAACAGCCGAAAACTTTTGGTGATAAATGGTTCCACAGTGGAACGTTATTTTTGTACCTCAAAACAACCATCAGTTTATCATTTATTACCTCAGACTGTTTCGGTACGACATTCAATTAATTTAAATCTATATGAGCCCTTCACTTGACCTTTTGATTTAAAAATTCTGTTGCGAAAATTCCAGAACATTACTGAAGGCATCGAAATGGTCAAATCTGGTGGCTATATTCTACTGTCCGATTGGGCTCGTTTAGAGCTTGTGGCAGCATTCGATTGTCAACTAAAAGTGATCAAAGCTAGTCAGAAAAAGATTGGCGAATTTGGTTCGGATTTTATGGCGGACTATGGCATAGCATTATCGCTTACATCGCCATTTTTTGGTTATTTTGAAAGCGCCCTTCGATTGCTTGAAGAAACGGACAATCTTGAAGCATTGATCGAGCAACATTGGTATCCGCGATGCGATCAAAGACATCCATCAGCATCTTCATCATACCAGATGGATGAAATCGACGATAACCATGTTGCCATTGATCAAGGATTAATATCACCCATGCCAACCATGCTGAATTTAGTGCTTTGTTGTTTGATTAGTATTATAACAACAACAATGATTTGTTGGATGTTCTTTTATTACGATTCTTCTTCTTCTTCTTCCAAGCTAACCTTTTCTTGATTAAAACACGATGATTTTGTGCTTCGACCCGTAGAAACCCCGTCGCTGTTTGATTGACTTTGATTGACACACCAACCATCTCTTAAAGCCATCTTGTGATGGATGTGAATGATTCATTTTCGGGCATGCAATCTGAGCAGGGTATTTGGAGGTTAAAATTCAAGCCCCGCCCATAAGGCGTAATGATTATAAAAAAGGTGGTTTTTGATAGGTTAACTGGCTGAGTTGAATCGAAATTGAATTGAATTGATTGGCTGGATACAGCTCAGCTCCGCTTGACAAGTCAAGATGGACATGATTGAGAATGAAAAATATCGTTTAACCCACTCTCCTTTCAGTCAAGGTGTGTTTGGGGTAAAAAATTATTCTAAACACGAATAGATCGGCAGACAAAGGCTAGTGTTCAATTCTGGACTATGGTCCGAGTGTAGGTTGCGCTTATTATGATGCTGCATTTTTCATAATTTTCATTTTAGTTTGGTGGATTATTACTAAATTGTTTGTCCGACCATCAAAAACCCGGATGTTTTCGGTGTGAAACGTTTAAATCATCGCGATAATTTTTTATGGCAGAATCCTGGTGTGCGCCACAGCTAAAGCCGTTTAAGCTCTTCGAAAAATCTTTCGGGAATCCGAGGGAAAAACGCCCACGCATTCTAAATAAAAATCTCCAACCACTGTCCACTTGGTGGGCACCTGTGTTTGTCTAAACGGATTTAGGAATTTTTTTCGTCGAAAAAAGAGAGAAAAATTCAAACACGTTCTTTTCTTAAGAACAAATAAAAAATCCAAATATTTGTCCAAATGTTTGAAGTCAAACTGCGCGCACGTTATGGAACCCTATAGACACCTGGGAACATTGTAGACTTTTGAATTGAATTGATCAAGTTGCTGCTGGCCATATTTGCACAACTGTGCCATGTGCCTAGGTGTGTGGCAGAGCCATTACGGCCAAGCCTTGCCCGGGCCTAAGTATATTACGGCAAACATGTCCATGTTAAAATTATTTAAATCAAAAACCGAACATTGGTTTTTGAACGTCAAAACATTATAAATTTCAAAATTTTTCGGAAAAGGCATATAAATTAACCCGTAGACGTCGGAACATTCCATTCCACCTTTGTTTAAGCGGATTCTTTAAATCGCGTGGTCGAATGATCACGGTCGATTATGTTATAGACGTTATTTCCCTTCCTCCTCGTGTTATTTGGGTGAATTATGACCAAAATTCTTGATGTTCTCAACCTCGTCCTTGTCATTATCGTTCATCTTTAAAGTAAAATCCTTTTTGAAGAAGAAGAAAACAACTACAAGATGGAAGGGGGGAGAACATGCATTCATTATCATCCAGGAGATGCTCACGAAAGCCAGCCAATGTCCGCATCGTTACCGCCACAACCTTTTAACCTTGTATTTCTTTTTCAAAGAAATTGAACTAATTAAATTAAAATCAATTACCAGAACTAACAGCAGCACCGAAAACAGAAAGTCACTGTAAAATGCATCTTGGAAGAAAAAGAAGAATAATTGAATGAATGAACTGAAGCTATTGATTTAGCAGCGATGCACATCTGTAGATGGATGCTTGGTAGTTCTTGTAACACGATGGATGGTATTGATCGTAGACCGCTGGAAGATAGCGGGCTCAGATCATAGCAAGACATGCATAGAAAGAGAACTGGGCTTGGTCCATCATGGCCACCAGCACCATCCGGACAACATTTCTTTGGCCAGCCAAAGTTATCGTAGCCATCAATTATGGTCAGACTTTATGGCTTTGGCCAAGAAAAAAAAACGTTTGAACAAGTTCAAGAAATTAAAGCTGAAGAAGACGAAGAACTTCGAGATCATGAACATACGATTGAAGAAGAACAACAACAAGAAATGGATAGATAGATGAATAGTAGGAATTTCAAGACAACGAACTCAAAAAGAAAGAAACTCAAAGCAGCCATGAATATTATTATCATTGTTGTTGTTTGAAATTCCACGAAAATCAAATGTTTCATTGTCTTGAACCGAATGGATAATCCTATTCGAATCCTGCTACTTTTTCACGAATGTTTGATCAAAATATCCGGAACCGGAAACGCCTTATGAAAAGACCTAAACCTATGTACAATCTAAATGTGCCCATCTGACCCCATCTGTATGGAAGACGGAGTTGAAAAAGAGATGGATAAATATTTCTCAACATTCTCTAAAAACCTATCAAAACATATTGATATAGATAGAATTTTTTCTCTCCTATTTTGCTCCGCTTCTTCGGGCAACTAATTTGAAATTTATGGTTTTCGTTGAGATAATTCACACACACACACACACACTGGCACGCATACAGGACCATAGCGACCGATATGATCGTTTTGTCGCCATCATTTACGTCTGCTTAGCCCAAGAGACATTTTGTTGTTGTTATTTTCTGTTTCTCGGAGCAAATATTTTCACTTCTCTTGATGTGCAACAGATGATAATATGCGATATCTTCAATTACCTGCCGTTTCAAAGTGTGTGCATTGGTGTAGCTAGCCTTATCAAAACTGAATAAAAAAATTCCCAATAGCAATGTAATTTCTTCGGTGACACCAACATTTTTAAATGATGAAGTCTTGGTGGTTGTTTTTTGCAGCCAGAAAAAAAATATCAAAAAAAAATATTTCTCGTCCAACCAAATATTTTTTTCTATCAGAAGAAAACATCCCTGTTGCTCCTCCCTTGTTTCGGCAATTAGACTCCACCCACACTTTAGTTGTAGTGGATTGACAAGCAGACAGACAGACAGCAATAGGCGGATCTTGGCTGATGGTGCCTGCGTTGATACTAATCGATTGTTCATCAAGGATGGTGAACGCAGAGATTTGATCTTTTGATTTTTGTGAATTTTTTCTAAATTCAAAAATTACTTCGATCAAAGTGTGGCGATGTGGTAAGAATCTAACCAAATTTGGTTTCGAGAAAAAAAAGAACAGAAAAACAGATTCATCTTGAATTATTGAATGCCGATGGCGGTTGCCGTCGCCGTTGTTAACCCTTCGGTTACTCAACCTGGAATACATAATTTTTTTTAATTCGTACAAAAATAATAATTGTTCATGTGATTATCATAATGGTGATTCAACCAAAAATAATATTCTCTGGATTAGGTTTCTGCTTGGATGGTTGGTTTTTAATTTGATTCCAATTAAACGATTATAATCCCATTATTATGATCATTTTTTTCGCTGTTGGTCTATGCTGTGATTAATAGATTCGCTGATTTATCATTATTACCTGCACGATCGTTGGCCAGGTAGAGAGAGAGAGAGAGAAAGCGCCCGAAACAAATAGAGATAAAGGGAAAAATATGAAATTTAAATCGCTTCAAAACCCTTGGACAACCAGCACCATGATCATCAGGGTTATCGGATTGTATAATTCTTCGATCGGTCTGACCATCGATTTACTTTGTTTTGGATCTAGAATTTTGTCCGCCAAGAAGAAAATTAATAAATAAAGTTACCGCTTCAACTGCCCCAACTTGCTTCTTGACCGATTCCCCTTTGGGGTTTATGTGTGAGCTTGACAGCCGTCTTCTGGCCGCCACTGCCGACATCACCATCATCATTATGGAGATCATCATGGCCATTATCATTATCATTAATGCAATTAAAATACAGACACATACTAAACAAAAATATGGATTTTGAAGCCGGAGCGCGTTGCTTCTGCAAGCGGCAACATTTTTTGTTTTGTTTTGTTTGTTGCTTTATAAATCCGACAATGGTCTCCAGATAGCCTCGGAAGGAAGCATCATCTCTCTCTTGGTTTTACCAGAATACCTGGGATTAGGTTTGGTTACCAGGATGAAGAAGGAGAGGAGAGAAAAGATAATTGTGTTTGATCACTTTAGAAAACGCACACATGCATCTATTCCATTGCAAATTGCAGTAGAATAGAATTGAATTGAAATGAATTCAATTCTCTTGTTGTGTGCGGGCATATTGAATGAGCATTTTAGCATCAAGCCAGCCAACCAGTCAGCCAATCATCATCGCCGTTGTTGCTGATCATTTTGAAGAAAAAACTGAAGCTATGCCTTGCCTAACGCGAGAATCATGAGCAGCAATAAACGTACACATCTTTTGATGAACAATTAACACACAACCGAAATGGGCTGTAGGCCAACAATCCATGCTACCTACCCAGATAAAATCCAAGATTTCAAAGTTGAAGAACCCAGACACACACACACACACACAGCGAGGAATGAAAAAACGTAGGCCTGGTCATTCTGGATGAATACGCGCCATCACAGTGCAGAAGCTAAGGGCCAAGCCTTAAAAAATGTTTCTTCATTTTGATCTTTCTACCTTTCGAAGTATACATATTTTATTCCAGCATGGTAATGCTGGCCATGATCATCTTAATCTTCATTATATTTAATTTAGATCCAAACACAAACGATTCAGATTGCCAAACCGAAAACCTTCGAATTTGCAGATGTCGATGGGAATCAATCGAATGCTCGGATGGGCCTAGCATTTTTTAAAAAAGTTGGCCAACGAATCGTTAACGATCAATTAACGATCCTCGTCCCGTCTAGTTTCTCTACTCTCTCGCTCTCGCTCTCTCACCAGCTATTTTCCCGCAGCTTCTAATGGTGTGTTGGATGCGGGTAACAACAATCCACCAATGCATTTGATTGATTGATCTTCGTTTGAACGGAACAAACGAACGAAGATGATAATTATTGTCAAAGTTATTTAAACACCAACAATTATCATAACCGTCAATTCTTAGTTGAAACTAATCAACACAGGAGACGAAGAACATTCAAACATCCTACCATCTGGTCTATTCCTGATTATCATCGTTCAATATTGGTTCCGTTTGGTTAGAACGATGGTGATCCTAATCCGGAATCCGTTTTACAGGCGGATCAGGCGAGAAGAAGAGAAGGAGGAGCTAAAGCAGCAGGGAGAGAAAGAGTCTCTTAAGAATGATGATGATTTTGATCAGGGATGAGCAACCCATGGGCCGCGTGCGTCTCATAAAACATTTTGGTGCGGCCCACCAAGCATTTCTTAACAGCAGACAAAGCTGTATTCCTCTCTCTGATTGGTCAAATGCGATGATTTGACATGATGACGAGACCCACTATAAACAGTAGAAGAAAGGGTTTTCCTCTCTCTGATTGGTCTAATGTGATCATTTGACCTGATGACGAGACACACTATAAACAGGAAAAGAAAGTGTATTTCTGTTCTCCTGTCCAGAGATGTCGTCGTAGGTCATCCCCGATTCTTCTTCCACAAAATTTTAAAATTTAAATCGGCCCTTTGATTAAAAAGGTTGCTCATCCCTGATTTTGATGATGGCCCGTGGTGATCAGGGCAAAAGGTTAATCTTGGTGGTGGTCATCAACCAGAGACAGAGGGAGAGAGAGAGAGAGAGATAGGTATGAAATCTTGATGTTTTCCCCCTCTCTTCTACCGAATTCTTTTCACCACCATCATTGCTCTAGTTTTTTTCTTCATTCTAAATCGATAATGGTACATTCAGGGAGAGAGAGGAAGATATAATTTGAGTAGAACAAGCTCGCACCAAGTATGGTGGCGGTGTTGGTTTCAGGACAGCAATAAACGAATATTTGTAGATGGCTCTTTAGCTTTCTGTTCAAAATAAAGGTGTACAAAAAAGGTAAAAAAATGACACACCAAAAACCATCATCTTCTCCTGGAAGACCATATGATTATGATGGTGGTGGCTGCCCGAAAAAAGCTTTTATGAATCGATCTTCATTCTTGTGAAGAACTATGTCCTCCTTCGACACACACACACACACACACGCACATACACCAGCAATTAAAGATATTGTGTTGTTCCTTGGTCTGGTCGAAACGATCAGATCTCAAGAAAGAGAGGGGGCGATAGGTCATAGGTTAATTTGTGTGCGTATAGTATTCTCACAAATATGTATTGTGATGATGATGATAATAATAATAATATTTGTTCTGTTCTGTTCTGTTCTGTTCTGTTCAACAACCTGTTGCTGCTGTTGTAGTGCTGCATTCACCATAAAGGACAATCCATATTACCCGGGTATTCCATTGTCTTTGGGTGGAATAAACCAGGCCAAATAGTGTGTTTGTGTGGGCAGAACAAAACGTTTTTGTCTTGAATTCAGAACAATCTTTTATTTGGGGTATAGTTGTTTTCTAGATAAAAACATCATCATCATAATCATCATCTTTTTCATGTTGTTGCCAAAGCCAGAAAAAAATTAAGATTGATGATCACAATACAGGTATGGCTAAACAACACCTCCCATCTTTTTTTTAGGATTGAATTCAATTGATAAACCCATCCACCGGACCGGGATTTTGGCCCTCCATCTGCCATCTATTTTTTTCCCTGATTTGGAATAAATTTTTTTCTATCCGCAATCAGTTTTGGAAGGTCTATGAAGACCAACAAAGATCATTTTGTTCTTGTTGTGCTGATGATTTTAATCCAATCCGGTTCGGTTCGATTATGTTTCGATGCAAAAGTATACAACTATGTGAACATGTTATGTTACGAACAAATCCATCACCATCTATCACCCCCATTGACTTAAATCGATTATAACCTTGGTTCACACCAACACCATCCTCACCATCATCATCATTATTACCATTATTCTTGGAGCCACTCAATCAAAATTATTTGTCAATAATTTGTCAGGATTTACGGATTCACACACACACTTACACACGCATCAACATGCTTTGAGGGCCGAATAAAGTCAGAAAGGCAGGCATACAGAAAGAGAGAGAGAGAGAGAAAAAAAAATGAGATTTTCTCCATCAACGCCGTCCCCCTTTCCTTTAGTCTGGTTGTTGTTCATCAGGCCAATGCAATGCGCAATGTATTGCTCTTTAGGCTCCCCCCTCAAAACCTAAGCGGCCAGTAATCGTACCGCTTTCAGCTCTATGTTGGCTACGCTTTGGTTTTTCGTTTTACTTTGATGAACATCATCGATGACAAGTATGGATGTTCCTCGTTTATTCCCTCCCTCTCTCTTTCTCTCTCTCTCTCTCTCTCTCTATTTGGGTTTTCTCCTGGCATCTTCCAATCAAAGCATGGAAAAATTGCTCCCTCTCTCTCTCTGTCAGTGTATAATAGAAAAAAAGGGGCATTCATGTCAACATCATTTTGATGATGATGATGATGATGATTTCTCAATTCAGGAGTTTCATATATCATCCTACGAAGAATGTCAGCTAGCCAATGAGAAGAGAGAGAGAGAGAGAGAGAGAGAGAGAGCCAATGACCATTGGCTTGAAACATTGATTGAGCATCAATCGACTCTAGTTATGGTGTGGCCAATTTCAATGGGGTACACCCACATCATTATCATTGTTTGAGAATGCGTATCATATTTTAGGGCAATTGTATTTGTATTTGACATTACCCATCCACTTCCTTTTCTTTAACAAAGATGGTTACAGTTAAACGATACTGCTTATTATTGATATTATTTTCGTTCATTTTCCAAAATCTAAATCAAAGTTGTTTTTGTTGTTTCGAATTTTTGAGATTGTTTTGGAAAAACAATAACGAAATCATCATTTTGAGAAACGATCAAAAAAAAAGAAGAGCTTCTGGGTTTCATCTTTGTCTTCTTTTCAAAATGCTAGATACTACCATGATAATGGTTGGAAATAGGGCCGCGCACAATAACCAAGATGATGATGATGATAATGATGCGGATAATGATTATCTGGATAACGGTCTCGTAGATATATAATTATTATGTTTCAACTTTTGATCTAAAAGCTCAAAATCCAGCCAATCAAAATGTTTCAACGAGGATCCTTAAGTTGAGGCACACACACAGACACACCTCTTAGAGATGTTAACGATAAGATCTTCAACAATTAACCCTTGATCGGTCATTTTGCGCGACGATTATGGGAGTGCCGCTAAACTGATCCAATGAATGCTCTAAGATCCAGGGTAGTAGATCCAAATTTGACCGAATCCCGGCCATCGTCTGTTTCCTGTTTGTCTTCCTGTGTATTCAAGACAGTTTAAATTTGGAATTTTCAGCTTGTTTGATTGCTTTACCACAACCAAAAACGAAAGAAAATCTATTAAACTTTTTTCCGTTCTTGGCGAACATTGCGGGCAAAAATTAAACGGAAGAAAAAACTAAATTTAAGGAAAAGTTTAGTCGTTGTGTCGTTTCTTTGAGGCGAAAATCTTGAACAACAGCATCATAAAAAAACAACAACAACGAAAACGACAACAAAAAACGACGAAGATGGAGGATAATTTTCAACAACAACGAAAAAAAAGGATAATCCTTTGACAGAGAGGTGATGAACATGCACACCGGTCATTGATGCAGAAGCCAATGGTCACCACACACATACACTTATATGGAATGTATGTACATTTGAAACGCACAGATTGTTCCTCGTTTTTTTGTTCGATGTTGCCGTTGATGCTTCAACACTGATCCTCTAATTTATGATCATTGGACGAAAGAGTTTTTTTCGCATCGATGTGCTTTAAAAGCTTTGTTGTTTTTATTATCATTGTTTTTGTTTGTTCGGGTTAAATCATCGAACCAGAATCTACCTGTTGATTGCTTGAGATGAAAATCAAAAGCTTTGCACCTTTGAGAATTCTGTGGTCTGGTGGTGATATATAGTGTCCAAACACACGCACACATACATCTGGGCGCGAGCACCAAATCGCATCATCTTCAACGCCGTATCCGCGTGTCCTATGATCGTAATTCTTTGATTCGAATCTATCTCGCTTGCATTCCTTGTCTTCTCTCCCCCTCTAGTCTGTTATCGTTTACCTGCGCTTTTTGCGAGAAAAAAAATTCACAATCAAATAAATCGTTTTCAATCATTTTATTAAAAAAAAAACATCGAAATGGCGAGGGTCATAAATTGCGATGCGCGTTTGTTGGATTTTTTTTTCTCATTCGGCGTCTGAATGTCCACTTTTGGTGATCGAACCTTCCACCTTTCCCAAGATCTTTTATTTTTTTTTCAGCATCAGACGCGAATCAGTGGCCGCATCCAAAAAAATTTGCGTAGGTTTCAATACTAGTTTTTTTTCTTATTCCTCAAGTTTCTTCTTTAATTTTCTTTCACTACTTCTTGGGATCGGTTTGGGTTGCTTGTTGCTATTATCATCGTTGAATTATGAATTATTATTATTATTATTATTATTATTCCATTCTCAATCATATTACTCTCTTGTCCGAGATGATTTGAAGTAGGGGGATGGTGATGGTGAAGGTTAGGGGGAGAAAAATCATGTATGTTTTATTTTTTTTTCAGAATTTTTTCCCGCACAATCATACACCTTTAACCGAAGGTGGTAAATGTTTACATTTATTGCCTGTTATTGTTATTATGGTTGTTATTCTGCTTGTTGTCTTCAATTTAAGATCTTCTTCTTTTTCGTGGATGAGGAAGGGATTTTCAAGCAATGAAAAAGGGAAAGAGGGAAATAGGTAGGGGGTCCGGTGGGATCCATTTTCCATTCTATTATTTTTTAACACTCCTCAAACATCTGTGTGTGTTTGAAGATCTTCGAAGATATTCACCAACAAAATGCCCATATGTGTGCGTGTGTGTGTGTGTCCATTGGCTTAGCTTTAGTTCAAACATAAAACAAAAATGATTTAGGAATGTGGAATGTTAAGCGTTAAGTGCCCTCACAGGCCTTACGTAGCTAGACATGGTCTCTCTGGGTTCAGGAGGTCCCTATGATTGTGATTGACGGATGGGACTCGGGACACTTTTTAACATTTTACAATTTGAAAAGGAAAAAGCCTTAGCTAAAACCACCGTCTGTTTGCTTGCTTTACCGCTCTAAATCATATCATCAACGTTTTTGCGGCAATGATGGTGGCTATTTTAATAAATGTTTTGTCAGGATGGATTTTACTTACCTGCACAAATACACATTTTGTACGTAGGTGATCTCTCTTCTGGCGATTTTTCTGATTTTCTTTTCTCAGGTGTGCGAGACATGGCTTTGCACGGAGAGTACCGCTGCTACCTGTGTGTGAGGTTGGCTTACTCTTATCCAAGTAAAGGAAACAGAGAAAATATCTTCAAAAGCTTCAAACCAAGCCAACAATACTATGTGTGGCATGGTGTGGGCTTGAGAGAGAGAGAGCTGAAGAGCCTGCCAAGAAAGAAAAGAGGAGAGCCAAAAACCTAAAAAACCATTCAACAAACCTCGATCGATGTTCATTTCGAAGTTTGCTGTCGTGCCGGAGAGCCACGGCCACCATCGATCGAAAGCCTGTTTTTTTTTACTTTTTATCATCTTTGTCCGGATGAAAATCGTTCCCTCAACATTGCTTTTGAAACCATTCCGATGTCTGTTTCTTTGGCTGGGCCACCACACCAATCTATCTAAATCAAAAAATGATGAATAAAAGAAAACCATTGCTTGTGTAACCAATAACCATCGTAGTCCGACATCGACCGAGCAAAATACCACCACCTTAAAATCTGCCATTTACAACATTTGAAGAAAAGGAAAAAATATATCTCCGCATCCGACATCACATCACATCACATATGTTTCGGTTTATTTTCCCCGCCGTCTTGTTGCTTTTGTAGATGCTGATAAGATTTTGAAGTTTCCCCAGTTCGAGAATATGTATCTTTTTCACCTTTCTTTTTAAAAATACCTCATATTTTTCTATTCTGTTGTGTTAACATCGGATGTCAGAGGTCGATATTGTTGTGCATTGTTTTCGGGTAAAAATCGTACCGACCGCGCATCCTTTTCATCGATTCCGCATCATCAACACAACACCACCTGTTGCATCCGATCAATTTTGAAGCGACCGTAACCGTCATAATAGTTGCTTTTTTTCTCCTTTCATCTTGCTTTGTAAATTGTTGCTTTGTTCTCGTATCGGGACGAATCAAATCAATCAATCAAAATCAAAAACCAATCAAAACTCTAACCCATATGAATTATGTTTGACTTGATTCGATTCTTTGCTCACAATTGTTCTCGGTTGATGTTATCCTAGAACAACAAGTCATTATTCGAACCAAAAAAGACGTCAAACAACTTCCGCTCCAAGATAATGTTCTATCCTAGCAATGCTAGGTTTTGGGCTACGCCCACCAATGTATTAACATCGTCAATGATTTTATGCTTTATCATAAAATTCCTGATTGTGATAGCTGAATGCAAACCACCAAGACCACTGCTTCGAGGGGTTACATTCCGGGTAAGTTTTAACGTTTTCCTATTTTGAACTGCAAAATCCTTTGACCTTTTAATAATGTTTCAATACAATATCACCATAATAATAAATCATCGGGATAATTAATTATGAATTTCATTAATTCTAATGATGATGATTGTCATCAATGCTGATGTGAATGGATCCAATCAAACAGGATTGCGTGTCCAATGAGCATCAACAACCATATTGGCCCAGGTGGCCTGAAGCGTTGGCCAGGTCGACTTGTAAAGGGAAATGAGATGGGAAAGGGAGAGAGATGGGGGGATTTTAAGCTTATTTAAGCTTCAGCTTTGCATGCGCGGGACACGATATCGTCCCAATTCAGCCTCGGAAGAGAGAGAGAGAGAGAGAGAGAGAGAGAGAGAGAGAGAGAGAGAGAGAAAAGATTTCATTCAACTGTGACCATGTTTGTATTCAATTCATCCAATCCGTTAAGAATTAGAACAAAAAAGAAGAACCAATTGATAATTACCATCATTGTCCATTATCACAATCGATTATTGCATCTCACCATAGATTGTTTGATTAATCAAACTCATTGTACCGGAACAGCCTTCAGAGCTGGGTTCCGAATTTCAGCTTTGGGAATGGGCATTTTCGTATTCGAACTTCTAATTAACATTTCACATATGAACATCCCAATAATAGGGAGGCCACGGTTTAGAAGTTTTGATCGGTAATACAAAAGAGCTGCAAAAGTTCACCTAAGGTGTTTTCCAAGGGTTAAAACCATAAATATCAAATTCATAGCATGGTGTAGGTCGGGCAGTAAAACGCTTTTTTTTGCAAATACAAAAAGCCAATAACCATTGGTGAATTTGGTGATAACAACCACCCGAACCGGCCATCGGCAATCAAAGATTGGGCCATTATTGCCATTACTATGAAAATGTTGATGATGATTGTTTTGCTTTTAGGGAAAGAGAGAAAGAAAGTTGTTAACTGGTCAATTTTCGATCTTTTATTGGTCGAAACGCGCTCGATTTAAGACGACGACGAAAACGAAAGACGAGCCCAAAAATTTTGCGACCAAATTGGCCATCATTCGATACGATCGGAACCGCAACAACACAAGCAAACACATGCAGACAAATACCAAAATCAAACAAATTCCAATTAACCGATTGTTTTCCGTGTTATCGTCCGATATCGTTGTTGTTGTTGTTGTTATTATTATTATTATTGTTGTTATGATTATCATTATGATTGGTCGAGGTCTCGCCCTTAAAAGCCCTCGATTCCTTCTTCTGCTTAGAGGAGAGGAAAATTGCCCAATGGCCACACAGACACACACACTTAGCCTGCAAAATTTTCACCTTTTCAGTTCTCACTACTTCTTCGGTCCTCAGGGCATTTGAAGGAGGACTAGAAAGAAGGAGAAGAAGAAGAATGGTCCCAGAGATGTATTGTAGGGAATGTTAATCACCTTGATCTTTGTTGCCGTAGAATGGACAATGTCCAATTATCATCATGTTGTGTTCAATACTCGAAATTATGCATCCTTCTTCTGATGATTGTTGTTATTCTTATCCCCGACAGAACTGGCCATATGCTGATCGAATCAATGATCGATATGAAGGTTTCATTGTTGACCTGATGAACATGATTGCCCAAAAGGTGGGCTTCGAGTATCGTCTATACTTCTCGCCCGATGGCAAATATGGTACAGAATTCAATGGAAACATAAATGGAATGATTGGCGAAGTGTTTCGAAATGTAAGTTTATCATTTTTTTTTTGTTGATGATGATTATGAATTATGAATTATTTGATTCGGTTTTGGCGGCGGTTGTTATAAATCGTGTTATGTTGTTTGGTGATGGCTTTAATCGCTTTGATACGATAATGACAATTACCATCTGAGCCACATAGACCCCGCATTGCGCCACAGGGGTTAAATAAGTACGATTTTTCATCTTTTTTTTTCTCTGCTTGGAATTCTTTTTCTAATTCGCAGAGAGCCGATTTTGCCATAGCCGATCTGACAGTGACCGAATCACGTAAACGCTATGTGGATTTTACCGACGCTTTCTTAGAGAACCAATTGGCTGCTATTATTCGTCGCGATGATGCGGTCGGCCTGCGAACATTGGAAGATTTGGTCACATTAAATGAGATCAATCATAGGCCGGATTTGCCACCTAAAGAGAGACGTGGCCTGCTGACCTACGGTACATATCGAACCGGGGCAACCTATTATCATTTGTCCAAGAATAAGGATCCAATCGCCAAGAAGATCTATGAATGGATGGTTCGTAATCCGGATGCATTGGTTACATCGGCAAAAGAGGGATTCGATCGTGTTAATGCTGGTCGCTATGCATTCATTGTGGAGTCAACGTTTGCCGAATATTTGACCGGAATATATTGCAATCTGACCATGTTGTACGATACTCGATCGCTGTATCCTCGTAAGTTTGCCATTGCTCTGCCCAAAGGTTCACCATATTTGGATGGGTTTAACAAAGCCATACGTGAGCTGAGATCCGCCGGCATCATACAACGTTTACGGCATAAATATTGGATCAACCGTTGCGGGACGCGTAATGATGATAATGGCGCCGGTGATGTTCATCCAGTGCCTTCTACCTCCAGGCCCATTCAGCAGCCTCATCCGCCTTCCTCTTCATCAACACCATCGGCTTCACAAGCGTTTGGTTCAGCAAAAGCGGATAACAACGGAAAAATTGATGGTCAAGATAATGCCGATAACAGGAATGATCATCAACCACCACCACCACCGCCACCACAATTGTCCGGCCATCATAATAACCATAACCACAACAATAATCTTAATGGTAAAAACAATGTTACCGCGAATGCCATCCAATTTGAATGGGCAAGCCATAATCACCATAATAATGGTAATCCGCATCCAGTTGATCGTAATCGGCAGCCACACCCAAATCAACCCCCTCCTCTTTCTCCTTCACTCATTCATCATCGGATCAACTATCATCATAGAAACAGAATGAACCACAACCATAATGAACATTATCCATCACATCCAGACTATTCAGATGATAATGGAGTTCTGTCGGACGATGACGTTGGACGATCCGATGATCAACCTTATTATCCAGGCAAAGGTTCCAGGAAACGTATACAAAATAGCGCATTTTCGATTCAGAATGATTCGACTGTCGGATTCGTTTTAGCCATTGTCATACTAGCCACGGCCTTGGTCGACCATGTTGGGATCCGATGACCGTGTAGGCTTTGACGATCGTTTACGATCTTGATGATTAATATCATATTCAAATGATCTCTTCTCAAAATGACATTTGCATATACTTAACCAATGAATTTATGGAATGGCACAAGCGAAAAAATCGTTTGTAAATGTTCCATTTGGTTTTCAATTGAAAGAATTCCCCATCATCATCGCCTTAATATCATCGGAACAAGCGACCAATGTGATATTCAACCTACGAGATAAGCAGCCGAAAAACAAGAGCTTTAAGATGGTGGCCGAAATTTTTTTTCCCGTATGGACAATGATGTCGGTAATGATAATACTTTTGACTCCCCTCTAAACTGTGATGATCATCACCATTGTGAAGATGGAAAAAAAGAAGAAACCTCGAAAAGCTTCGAATACGAAAAGAAAAAACATTCCTCTCCATTCTTTCATTCATTCATTTTTGGGTTAAACTTTTCTTTGTGCGTTGGCCGAGAATTTTGTACAGAAAAAAAATCACCATCAATAGATACAGGGATTGCTGAATTCAATTCCAATCATCTTTTTCATCTTCTTTGCCAAAAAGGATCCTCGAAACAAGACGATAAGACTCGGACAAAGACCTACAAGACAAGACAAGACAATATCGCCAAAAAATGGCACAGTTTTTCGCCTTTCGATTTAACCCATGTTGAGAGAGGATTGGTGGCACACTGTTGGTGGTGTTCTGAGAGAACTTTTTTTGGAGCATCATCCTACACTCCCATTCCATCCCCCCCTCTCTCTCTCTCTCTCTTTCTCGCTTGTAGTCAATTGTACATAAATTGTAATTTTTTTCCATCTTTCAGTTTAATAGAATTTGTTTTTCTTCTTGTAAATAAAATTTTCATACATTCTCCATTATTCTTAGCATACTATTTATTAATTTTTTTCAAAAAAGTCCTCGGCCTTGATTCGCAAAGGGTTCGCTGACAATTGAGATACGGTGAACCTTCGGTAAATGGATTAAGTATTAATTCATTATTATTATCAAACACTTCGGCCACGTATGCTTGTTTGATGTCCTCATTGGTGGTCAGATTAGTGCACGACAGGAACACATGGAAACCGGTCAAACCGACTATTGACCATAGGGATACTAGTGCCATTGCCAACATCACGAAGATCACTGGATGTTGGCGAAACGTCCTATGCAACCCGTGTTTTTGGGCAACTTAATAAAGGTGTTAAATTGAAAAAAAAATCACCAATTACCTTCAAAATATTGAACATACCCAGAATTAAAAAAGCTAATTCACAAGCACTGGTAAAGATCATATAAGATGAAAGTGTCAGTAAAAACATGAAAAATGAACGATAATTTCTACGGCCAACACAATTGGATATCCATGGACAATGATGATCAAAACGATCAATACAACGATTACAAACAGAACAATGTATTGATCTGGGTGGACGAAAAAATCTACATGTATAACAATACTTAAATTGGATCATTTGTCCATTGATCCAAATGATTTTGGTTGGAGGCTGTGATTTTTGGTCAAGCTTCTCTTGGCTTTTATTGTCTTTAACTTAGGGTGGTGTAACCAACAAACAATTATCAAATGAATTAAATTATAAAAAATAGCCGGAAACCTACTTATCTCTTGCTGTACGGCCAACGCTTCGGCATCCAAAGCTCTAGGCAATATGCCCGGATCAGTACAAGCGGTGGCCAATAAGAATAAAATTATCTGCACGAACAATACCTGCGAAATGACCAACACTATGATGCCAATGTGTTCGACCAAATATGGTGCCACCAACAAAATGAACAAAACATTTACGGAAATAATCAATACAATGGTCAAATAAAAATAGAAATCTTTGCGAATCAATTTGACCAGGCTTGTGTTTCGTTGCATCGGATCCGGATCCAATGGTGCTTCGCGGCAACCATCACAACAATAATAGTTGCCCACAAAGAATCGATCTCGAATCGGACGTTTTGACATGGTTATATTTGTAACCCTAGGCTTAGTTTGGGATTTTGGTGTTACCGAGAGATTAGCAGTCGCTGAAGTTGGTGGAAAAGAATCCCTTGTTTTAGGCATCGTGCGAGTGTGAAAAAATTGAGTAAAACCCAAGAATTAAATTGAAGGAAAAACCATTTAACTCCGTGCCACAACAATTGGAACGATTAGATTAAACTTTGGGGGTCAGTTCAGTCGAACAAATCCAATTTAATCCAATTACAATCATCAGGTGTGGGCAACAACAAATTTCGATAAATCCCTACTTGGACGAAGATCGAAATTAATGTTGTTGCTGTTGTTGGAGGATTTTCAAGGATCCTCGACCTTATTAGCAGCCGACGCCTCATTCGAATCGATTGTTTTTCGAATGATTCGATTGATTGATTGATTGATTGATTGATTCTCAATCAACAACATCAATAGATTGAAAAGTTGTTGAAAATTCAAGAAATAAAGTTATATCCCCATAAAGTTGACAATCAATGTTTCGAAATCCATTTTAGGATAATTATCTTCATCATTAACACTGGCTGTTATTGGTGTTCAATGTTAGTGATCAATTTTGAAATGATTTTCAATCAGTTTTCGGCGCAAGACTTTGGCGTCATTTGTTCTCCAAGACTTCGAAAATCAACAGTTGGTCGGCATCAAGCATCATTTTAGTTCTTGGATCGAAGATGTTTTATTCCAACCAAACAATCCTCGTCCTTGTTTTCCTAATACTGGTCCTGATGACCCCTTCTACTTTACTTCAAGGTATTTCTATCTAATTTTCACTAGATTCTATTGAGAATACGAATGAATTTCACCAACATTTTTTTCGAATTGTTACACGTTTGATTTTGATGCTGCCATCTGCCGGCCGTAAAATGGGCCTGAATCAGATCTCGGAACGGGAGATTATTCCGATATTGATGGCGTGGACGGTTTACAACCGGATCCAGAAACAACCACAACGGTTCGACCAATATTATCCTCTACTGTTCGACCACGTCCCACTACTCGTCGGCCAGTTCTTCCAGCTTTACCACCGATCCCTGATTCGATTCTACCACTGATACCGGCCCTGGTCAATTCGTTCAACGCCGATACTAATGCAGAAAGACCATGGCTCAATCAGAACCGTACCGAAGAGAGTACTGTTTATTCGAGATTTCTGACTTTTTTAACGAATGCTATTCGAGGTTAGCGGTGCTATTTATTCGAATTAAAAGAAATTTATCAACTAATTCATTATTTCCTAACAAAGGTTTCTTTCGGATCGACACCCTATCAGAATTGTTCAATTATTTTACGTATCAGGTGAACCGTTTCGTGGACGTATTCCGGTATCAAGGTTTTGATCTTCACCGACATTTCAATCATTGCACACAACGTGTGGAAGGGTGTAGATATTTTCCATATAGAGATGAAGGCGCAACTCCACGTACAACCACAACTGTACTGTTTCCTACACGTAGGCCCCGCCCGCCAAACACTACAATCAATGTTACTCGAAGACCTTCGATGAACAGAAATAATGGCAGCAATACTACAAGGAGAGGCATGCCCCGATCACAATCAACGCCCAGAACATTGTGACGAATAGTTCTAACAATTGTAATTGGACAATTACAATCAAAAATATGATACTTTGTATCACGGCCAACAGATGGCAGTCTGGTTCGGAATAAATTAAATGATCGGATATAATTTTTCTAAAATAAGATTTTGATGAATTATAATTATCATTAACATTATTTTTAATTTGAAAAGCTAGAATTTTGTTTAGCCAGTGACCATGCCGGTCATCAATCAAGATAATCGGTAGAATCAATGACAATGCTAAAAAAACGTCCGAATACACAAGATATCCCCTTAGGATTTTAGGTTCTATTCTAGGACTGTTTGATTGTTTGCTATATATGGAGAGCAAGGAGCCAAATAATGGGTTGACCAATCGAGACGAAGCGATTGTCCTAGTGATTGTTGAAAATAATTGTAGTTTCCATTATGAATAATGGAATCCCGTAATTCCGATAATTACAAAACATTGCATATTCCTGTAATTATGTTTTTACGGTTGCCCCAGGGGAGAAAGAACCGGCAAATTGATCGATTTTTTCCTAGAATTTGTTGAATCAAACCAAAAAGTTCGATATTTTTTTTTGAAATGAATTCGTGTAAGGCGTCACTTTGGTGATTCAATACGCCCAATTAATGATTTGAGTTTAGACGAGAGAAAAAATGTCAATGATTGAACCAAGATCAAGGCCTCTTGGAAGATATTTTGCAGAAGAATATCCTGAAAGTAGCGGCGAGGATGTACACCTACGCCCATTTTATAGTTCTTTAGTGGTAGTGGTGATGGTAGTAGCGGCGTTTTGGAATGTTCCTGCAGGATTCTTCACTATTATTCACTTTTCTCCTTCATCTTCTTTTTCTTAGAACGCTTTTCAAATGTGTTTTTTCCATGTGCATAGGGTTATAGAATTATATCCATCAAGGAGAAAGCAAAGTGTTATATATATGGGTTGTACAATATTTACATCGGAAAATGGTCGTGTAGGCCGATTGTAAGACAGGATTGGGGGAAACGGATTCTTGCCTCATCCCCCTCTCTTGAGGCGTCCCACGCTAAAACCATCGACAACAACATCATCATCGATAGGATCTGGTAAAATTATGCTGCTGCTCGAAACATTGATGCATATGTAGAGAAAACACCAACCAAAACCAGAATGTAGAAACATAATTCCAGAATAGGTTGTGGCTTTAGAATCCAAAGCTATTCTGGATAGTGTGTGTGCGTTATTGTGGAAGATAGGCCAGGGGCCTAGGGAACGCCCCTAATAGCTATTGTCAAAGCTAAACATAACCGTCCAATCATTTGCGTCCGGCAGCAACGAATCAGTCAAGTACCAATTCCGGTGGCGCCAGAGAATGCAACCGAATGCCAACAAACTCTGTGATATTATTCGATTTCAAATCCTTTTAATCGATGTGATGATGTTAACCATTCGATAATTTGGTTTCCAAGTAAGTTTATCCAAAGCTCTTCTGTTCGATATTCATTTAATTCTCTAAATCACAACGCACTAATCCTCTCTGCGTTTCTGGAACAAATTGGAGGTTTTAAATATGTTTTTAGATTTGTTGTCACTGTGTAATTTGATTGGTTTTCTAAAAAAAAAAATCATGATTATCATGATTGGCGTGATTTTTGTCTGTCGGTTATTTATGGTTATATAATGCATGAGTGAACCATGATAATGATTATGTTTAACACATCAGGAAAAAATTCCGCTCTCTGTTAGCTCTATCCGGGATACACAATAGATGTTTGATGGCGCCCAATTGGCCCTCTGCCTATTTGTATTTTTCGTCGTGATTTTTGTTTAGTGGTAAAAGTTAATGACATTTTCGACATTGGACATAAACCACCAGCTAACACAAAACGGCGTCAACCAATTTGATAATATTGTACAGGATTTCCTGTACGTGCTTTTGATAGCTCTCTTTCTCTTTCCCTTTTGCGCCACTGTGTATAGAACAATGATCTAAGCAGCCCCTTTTATTCATTCTAATTGTCCTTGGATACGCCTTTGCACACCAATACATCAATCAGAACAATCAATACTAATATGAAAACTTTACTCATTTACTTAAATTATTGGCTTCTGCAATCCTATTGGTTGTCTGGTTTGGTGGCTGCCCCTCTAAATCTTATATTGGAGGAAACAATCACAACCACACACACGCACGCACACACATACACTAGCACATAATATGTTTGGACGAACTTTATTGCCAATAGTTACCGCCTCTTTTTTCCTCGTACAAATTTAAGCCAGGCATTGATCTATTGCAAAGGGTTGATCTATTGTCCAAGCCATTTTACATGTTGATTCGTCGCATTTCGTCTCGTCTCTTTTCGAAAGTTGCTTATTTCGAGAAAATCTACCGAAAATCTTGATTCTAGCTTGAAGCCTGTACTGTCTCGTAAATCTTTTGGACATACTTTATCGATATCTGTAAATAGATACTTTTGTCCTGACGATAATTGCATACTACCATCACAACAACCATTTCCATCGTTGCTGGCAGGCCTTTTTTCTCTTTTTTTTTCTCTCTCTCTCTCCCTTTCTTCATATCCTCAGACTCGTGTTTTGTACGGGGTTTAATTGAAGATGTTGTTGTAGTTGGAGCCGCCGATGATTGATGTCATCCTTGTAGGTGTTGATCATCATCGTTTCTGTTGAGATTATTCGGTGTCCTGGCTTTATTGTCGTCACTTCGTGGCTTCTGCTGCCGATGATGGTGATGATGTGGTACAACTAGCTATAAAAAAACCATTAAACGGTCTTTGTTTTGATCAATCTTTATTTGGAAATATCGATAAATTGTATCGTTGTGTTTGTTACCGCATTTCGCATTCAGTGGAAAAAAAACACCCATAGCTGTCGCATCTTTTTCTTTCCGCGTTTTTTTTGTTTGAATCCTGGTCATCTCCTGTCTCTCTTTGGTTTTTCATACTCCTCGAACAAGGTAAACTGTGGTTTTTTCTAGTTTCCAAAAAGATTCTTATATTTAGCTCATCGAATTCCGCTAAATCATACTGAATCAACATAATTTCCTCTACCTTTGCTTTCTCAAGGCTACCGAACGTTGAAAAAAACAGATCAGAAAGCAAATATTTTCAATCAATTAATCGATTGAACATCCACAGAACAACCTTCATAATTAAGGGTAGCTAGATCTTTGAATCCAAAGTATAGGGAAAGAGAAGGAAAGGTTGTCCAAAAGGTGCTGTATCATTTAACAGGGAACACCTTTACCATACGATCGATTGATTAATATTACCTTGATATTGTCTTGGCATTTATCAATATCGTAATGAAAATATGTTTTCAAGAACATTAATTATTATTCTTCGACAATGTTATGTCACCTTAATGCTGGTGTTTTGCAGTTTAAATAACGATTGTAAGTCAATCAATCATTTCATTTGTCGTTTGTCAATGGTTTGGACAACTTGTTTTGTTGTTAGAGTTGATTCCATAAATCTTTAAAAGTTCTGCTCTATTCACTTCTAAGTAAGAATATAACACCTAGGATATTCTGAATTTTTACCGGAAACACTACGTTTTTTCCTTGATTCACACATTTATTTATCAAGAATGTTCAGGATTTTGTGCCTCTGATGAATAATTTTTAAAACTTTCTGGTTTTCAAACAGCGTTCGTTTGTCGGAAGCTTTCCCGTCGTTTGAAAATTCATAAAATCGTGTTTAGAAAATGTCCGCAGAAGAAGGTAAGCGCTGCTTTGCCATCAAAAGAGAAGGGATTTAAAACTGCCTATCCAAACCATGATGGCGCCATCTAGTGGTTGAAATTGTAATAAGCCATTTTTGTAACATTTTTCAAAAGTATCCGGCCAACATCAATCACCGATCGATATAGTGACCAGCGAGGTGACCAATGAACGTAAAAAACGTTCATTGAATCAAGAAGAAGCTCGACCATTGAGGATTGATTATGGCCCATTGCAAGGTGTGCAGATGACCATCGAAAACACTGGCCATGGTTGGCAATTGAGCGTGCCCGATGAACATGCTAAAAGATGCCGTAAGTTTTGTCCAATCGTGTTGAAAGATTAAAGTTTGATCAATCGATCATTCAGCTATCACCGGTGGTACGTTGGGCAGCGACAAGTATCGTTTGTTGCAGATACATGCCCATTGGGGCCGAGATTCACATCGTGGATCAGAGCACAAAATTAATGGTAAAACTTATCCGGCCGAAATTCATCTGGTTCATTGGAACACCAAGTATTCGAGCTCACAGCAAGCCCAGAGCAAAAAAGATGGTCTCTCGGTCATTGGCGTTTTTGTTCAAATATCGGACAGACCACATCCGGTTCTAAGCATCATTGATGGCCTATTGCCGGCTATACCGTTTAAGAATGATAAAAAATCATTCCGTAATGATCATTTGGATCTGAACCAATTAATTCCAGAACGCCACACCCCTAATTATTGGTTCTATATGGGCTCTTTGACCACACCTCCTTATAGCGAATCTGTATTGTGGATCCTAATGAAGACGCCAATTTTAGCTAGCGAAAATCAGGTAAACCTCCTTTTTCTCTAACTCCGCCTCCTCTTACTCTTTTTTTTCATAGATTTCAGAGTTTCGTAGCCTATACGAGAAAGAACAATCATCGAATCACAATCATCATGTGGAGGAAAATTTCCGTAACACTCAACGTCGCAACAACCGGCCAGTGTTGGATGTTGATTCAGAGAATAATGATAATGAAAATTATCCAAACAATCAATATTGATGCTAAACCGATTGCTGGCTTTTGGTTGGCCAAAAAAGAGAAAGGGGTTGGTCTTTAAACCCTTTCGTTTCCAAATAACTCCGCCTTCATTTATTGAAATATAAAATAAATTAACAAGGTGCTCGAAATTTAGTTGTATTTTCATATAATTGTTGTTGTTGAAAATTTAAAAAATTTATTGTTACACTATTGGTGCAAAGATTTATTAATTATCAATTATGAATTTATTCAAGATAATGAAGTTGCCTTAACAAAGATACTATTTTGTCTAAAAGAATCGATGATTCGATTATTGATTAATTGGTCAATAGGAATTCGTTGTGTTCATTAATCTTTGCGATAAAATAAAATCACTAATCGATTGATTAATTGATGAATTTTTCATCGTTTAAATACCCTTGATCTTGATCCGAATTTATAAGAAAAGTTTCATTTAGAGATCATTCCAACTCAAGCGATTACGTTAGGATCAACAATGAATCCGACTCTCGATGACAATTCTCACTCGGACAAAGTGTTCGCCAGACGAAAAATAAGGAATTTAAGCTTCAAGATCATCAAATGGATGCTGATCTGCACCTTGGTCGCAGATTTGATGATGATGTTCGCTTTTTCGGTCTATTGGCTGGTCGGGAATACCACTAAACCTTCACATCCCGGCATCAAACTTACTAATGGATCTATGCGAACTTCTTTCTATGATTACCACGATCATCAAGACTTGTACCAAAACTTGTATTATGATTTAGGTGTTTTGAGCTATGATACCTTCAATGACCATAATCCTTACGGTGATTGGGTTGGCCAGAGTGTTAATAGTGATAATAATGAGGTTGGTATGGTATCCGAATCAATCGAAAAATTAAAAATTAAAAATATCAATACCACCTAGCAAAATTTTCCTTATGAAGCATACTCGAACATGGCCGAGCTGATGGTGGATCTGATCGGTGTGGTTGCCATATTCAAGGAAAACTTTTTGCTAAGTGTTTTTTACGCAATACTTGGAGCCGGCAGCTTGATCATCTCGATATTGGTATACTTGCACACCAGAACCATGGAGAACTTGGTACAAATGATTGTGGTTTTGATTTTCTATACCATTTTGTCGGCCTACATTTTCACGTTGCGAAAGCAAAAAGAAAGCAAATCAAATCAACGGGAAAATGTTGAAAACAACGAAATTTAGCGATTGATTTCCATTGATTTGATTATAATTAATAATGCATGTTGACTAAATTTTCATTAAAAAACTATTGGTTATCAATAGGCAAATATTTTTCGGCTATCTTTGATTTTCGGGCGTCTGCCAAGTGTCCTCGTGATATTCGGCAAAGCGTGTGTACAAATAAAGTACTTTATTTACTTTTCACCGCATCTTCAGTATATTCGGTCAGGGGAAAAATGTCTGAAACATCGAAAAATAGCACCAACAGCAATCGAATTGGTGAAACACCCGATTGGGAGAATGAACTTTTGTCGGAATTTGAAGATCTTAACTTGAAACCCGAGGATATGGTCCGTGGCGCGACATTGGAAGGTTTGGAACAAAAATGTTTGCAACTTTGTCAAATCTACATGGCTCACGATCCGCGTTGGGCCAAACACGCTAAAACTGTTGATGATTTGTTGGTGAGCCGTATACCAGGCGGTCTGACAAATCAGTTGTATCTGGTCAGATTGAAAAATGTGCCCGATGTTCGAGATAAGGATACCATAACGATCAAATTCTATCAAACCAAATATTTGACAAAATCTAGCGGTGTTGGTGATAATTCATTGGTGGATCGTCTCAATGATACAATCATATCGATTATGGTTGATTTGGAAAACATCGGGCCTAAAGTTTACGGCATAATGCCCGATGGTATAATTCAATCATATCATGAAGTGAGTGGGGCAAGCCTTAAAATGATATTTTTCTGTTAAAACTTCTGCTTTTGTCACCAACCAAAGCACGAACAATTCCGGATCAAGCATCAACAGAATGAAACACTGTTGCGCAAGGTTGCGCATCGTTTGGCTCAGATCAATCGGTTGCAAGTTCCCATTGAAAAGAATCGTTTCTGGATACCGGAAATCTTGTTTGGTTACATTCACCAAAGCTACCACAGGATCCGATTAGATCAATTAGCCAAAGAATTAGACCTGCCATATTTGTTGGACAATGATTTGCTAGCAGAAATGCAATGGTTTGATCGATTTCTTCGTCAATACAACCAATGTCCAATGGTGTTTTGCCATAATGATTTCCGGGGAAGCAATCTAATGGTGGTCAAACAAAGCGATGGTCAAGAGGATATTATAGTGTGCGATTTTGAATACAGTTCCTATGGTCTTCGCGGCCAAGATTTGGCTACGTTTCTGTCCGAATGGGGTCGTGAATTGTTTGATTTTCGTGATTTTTCTCTACCACCGGATACGTTGTTCGAGCGCTTCGTCAAATACTATCTGGAAGGCTGGGACCTGCTAGAACCTGGTTACTCATCAAAGTTGGAAAACTCCCTAGAAAAGATTGTGGAGGAAACCAAAGTAGGATTTCTAATGTTACACGTTTTCATGCTAGGAGTGGTGGCCAATCAAAAAGAGACTGTGTTTGAGCACATGCCCTATGATGTCAAAATGCAAGCGGTGAGTTAAGCCCTGCCTCTTTTGAGGATGTGGTTTGTTTGATTTTCCCTTTCAATTTGATTGACATTCATTTTAATCCTGCCTCCTATCTCTTTTTTTTCGAAGCGACAAATTCACTTGATATTCAAACGTTTCCTGGATATCAAAAACATGTTGATTGAACAAAATATTATTAAAAACTGATTGATTCCAAATAAAATAAAAGTAAAATACAGTTGTGTACCCTAGAATTAAGGTCGATCAATGTGTGTTAAATTAATTTAAGGTTCTGGTCATTTGTTGATGAGAAAAAAGAGGTTATAATTGAATGGCTATGATAAATCCAGGAATATCTCTATTTTGTCAAAGGTCTACCAAAGAATGTATCACCGACGATTTCACTTTACCTTATCTGCACCGAAAAAAAATCTTTTGTTGCTTTTTATCAATATCAATGATTTATGGGAATGCTTTGAGGATCTCCGGGTTGGTAATCATTATCATTATCATTCGGGAAGTTTGTTTGAGTGTTGCCATGATGTCAAAATTTAAAGCATCGGTAATGCAACACTCTGCTTCATTCGATTGGAAGGTACAATAAGTTTTTGTTTGAGAACATAGTGAAAAAATGTCCGATCTACCGGAGAATAAATCAACTGCCGATTGGCAAGATGAAATATCGGCCAAACTTAAAGAATTGAAACCAGAGAATCTGTTTCGTGGCGAGACTTTGGAAGGTGTGGAACAAAAATGCCTGAAACTATGCCAAATTTACATGGCTCACGATCCGCGTTGGGCCAAACACGCTCAAACTGTTGATGATTTGTTGGTGAGTCGTATCACCGGTGGTGTGACTAATCAATTGTATCTGGTCAAATTGAAAAATGTTCCCGATGTTCGAGATACGGATTCTATTACGATCAAATTCTATCAAACCAAATTTTTGAAAAAATCTAGCGGTGAGGAGGAGAATCTGATGGTGGATCGTCTAAATGATGCGATCATATCGATCATTGTAGATTTGGAAAACATCGGACCCAAAGTTTTTGGAGTGATGCCCGATGGTATAATTCAATCATATCATGAGGTGAGTTGATGCCAAACTTTTGCCGGGACTCCTGATAGAAATTTTCGCTATTCTCGTTTTCCATCTCAATTTGAAGCATGAACAATTTCGAATTAAGCATCAACAAAATGAAAAACTGATGCGCAAAGCTATGTATCGTTTGGCCCAAATCAATCGGTTGCAGGTACCCATCGAAAAGAATCGCTTCTGGAACCTAGATATACTACAGGGTTACATCCGTGAGAGCTATGAAAGAATGCAGTTGGCAACATTGGCCAAAGAAATGAACCTTGAATGTTTGCTGAGCAATGATTTGCTTGGCGAAGCAAAATGGTTTGATCGGTTTATTCGCCAATATGACCAATGTCCAATGGTGTTCTGCCATAATGATTTCCGTGGTTGTAACTTGATGGTGGTCAAACAAGATGGTCAAGAAGAAGATATAGTGGTCTGCGATTTTGAGTACAGCTCGTACGGTCTTCGTGGCCAGGATTTTTCAACATTCTTGATCGAATACGGAAAGGAAACGTTCGACTTTCGTGATGTTTCTTTACCACCCGATTCGGTAATCGAACGTTACATCGAGTACTACTTGAATGCTTCCGATCAGCTTGAACCCGGTTACTCTTCTAAGCCAGAAAATTCCTCCAAGCAAATCTTGGAAGAGGTCAAAGTTGGATTTCTGATGTTGAACTTTCACTTGATTGGGGTTATTGCCAATCAACGTAAAACCATCTTTGAATTCATGCCTTATAATGTTCGGACGCAAGCGGTATGTTTAAATATTGAAAATTTTGTATGTTTCCAACATTTTTCAAACCGGACAAACCGGTGAAATTTTAAATTGCAGCAACAAGTCGATTGGCTGTTCCAGCGATTTTTGGATGTAAAACAAAAATTGATTGCCGAGAATATCATCAAAATTTGATTTAAGCATCTCTTGGAGAGGCAGACAAAAACACGTTAAATTTGATTGACAATTATTAAAAATATTATTCAAAAAAAATTGATAGGCCTTTAATTGATTGATCGATTGATTGATTCTCTTTAATCGTTCGGTTTTCGGTTATCACTTCCATTGATAAACCCGAACATAGTCCACCTCCATGGTGTGCTTGGGCCAATTTTGAGCCTCTCTAGGGGTGACATATGGTCCTGGACCGAAAAATTTTCCTCCAACGGCCACATTCAATATCCATCGGAATGGTTGATCGAACGGTTGACCATTTTTGTTGTACGGATTTTTGCCACGCCCCGACCACATCATACGATCAATGTTCTCCCTATGAAACTCTTTGTGGTCCACATACCATCGGATGGATTTTGGATCCCATTCCACTGCGAACACATGGTAATCGGCGCTGAAATCCATTTCGAAATTTATATCACCGCTTCCGCTTGCAGTATTGTCTGGCCAAGTACCACCATAATGGATGGTTCCGCAGATCTGGTGAACATTGTCGCCTCGATATTCCATAATATCAATCTCTCCGCTGGCAGCCCATGGACCATAATGACTGTCCCGAGGGAACATCCAAATCGCTGGCCAAAGATTATGTCCTTTAGCCAATCTGGCTCTCGATTCAAATTTACCATAAGTCCAGCCTTGTTTCGAATGGATACGGCCCGATGTGAATTCGCGATTCCCGTAGTTTTCTGGCCTAGCTTCAATCACCAAATTTCCATTCTGCACGCGTACATTCTCGGTTCTATTGGCTGTATAGAATTCCAGTTCATCGTTGCCCCATCCGCCGCCGCCGGTTTCGTACTCCCATTGATTTGTGTCCAAACGATTTCCGTTGAATTCATCTTGCCAGACTATTTGCCAATCTGCCAGAGCAGGACTTGAGGTAAAAACTGACACCAACAAGAACAGTAAGAGAGAACAGCAGAATCGCTTCATTTTTGCTTAGTTCACCCTGTGGACCAAAAAATACAATCTCAAACCAAACACACTCTTTTATATAGGTGGCCAAAGGCCTACAATTGATATCAATATTCCTTGTTGCTATAAGAAACATTAGAAAAATGAAAAACAATAACAGAAATAAGTAGAACAATAATCATTATCTTTCAAGTACGTTTTTGATAAATCAATCTCTTTAATTTCATCTTGAAAAAGAATGATCCAAATTTTGAAAATGTACTTTGAAATTTTATCTTTGATTCAATTTCAATAAGTTCAATTAAAATTTTGCAAAAGCAAATTTTTCGGCAGATTAAAGCGACGACGATTTTCAACAATGATGATCATTCAATCATTTATTAGGTTTCCGTTTTCCATTGGAAAACCCGAACATAATCGACTTCCATAGTAGGTTTAGGCCAATATCTAGCCTCTTCTGGAGTAACGAATGGTGGTTGAAAGAATCTTCCACCAACGGCCACGTTCAATCTGAACCGAAACGGTTTATCAAACGGTTGGCCATTGGCATTATAAGGGTTAGGCCCTAGTCCTGACCACATGCAACGATCAATGTTCTCTTCATGAAACTCTTGGCCATTCAACAACCATCGGATAGATTTTTGATTCCATTCCAAACCGAACCTATGGTAAGAGGAGCTGAAATCCACTTTTGGGAAAACAACATTTCCACTTCCGCTGCTCGTATTATTGGGCCTGGAGCCACCATAATGAATGGTGCCGGAGATTTGGTTGCAAATATCACCTCGATATTCCATAATATCAATCTCACCGCTTTTGGCCCATCCTCCGTAACAGTTGTCGGTAGGGTACATCCAAATGGCGGGCCAAAGTTGATGTCCTCTGGGCAACCTGGCTCGTGCTTCGAATCTTCCATAGGTCCAATCCTGTTTTGAATGCAAACGACCGGATGTAAATTGATTGTTCTGGTAGTTTTCTGCCCGAGCTTCTATCACTAAGTGACCATTATTTACGCGGACATTTTGGCTGCGATTAGCGGTATAGTATTCTAGTTCATAGTTGCCCCAGCCTTGGCCTCCGGTTTCGTATTCCCATTTATTCGTGTCCAAATGATCTCCATAGAATTCGTCCGACCAAATCAATTGCCATTCAGCCCGAACAACAATGATCATCACCATCAACATCAGAAAATGGATAATAGTCCTTCGGATTATAGGAAAAGCCAAAGGCATGATCATCGCTTGGAGTTGATTGCTTTAAAAATTTTGAAAACGAGCCCTTTTTATGCACTGCGCATTTCATGACAGCCAAGTATTGATTGATACTACCAATGCCGTGGATGTCCAACCCTTTTCATGCACTGTCACTTAGCAATTCATCCCAATATTCAATGCCCTGTTATGATATTTCAAATTGTTGCCCTAAATCGAACCGCCTTCCCAGTTCGAACACTATGTAAATGCAGAAGAGATAGGCGTTTTCAATCATCCATGCATCTCTCTATTTCTCCTTCTTTTACTTATAATTTGATTGATCAATTTGTCTTTTCAACATTGACTCATAGCTCTTTATAGTGTTCAGGATGAAAGCGATGATGGTGCTGGGTGTTTATTCGATGTTTGTTGGGCCGTACATTTCCAGCGATTGGAGGTTGTATACAACAAAGCAAAAGGAGGTGCCATACAGTTTGAAAGCTTTAGCTATTGCTACATTTTTCTGTTGAACGTGCGCAATGCTAAATCTTTGAATTTTTTGCTTGAGAAAAATGTTGCCAAAGATTGAAAAAGGTTGGGAACTCCTGATTTAAGGGGTTTCGGATGATCGATTATCATTGATAAGCGAAAAGAATAATCTAGCACGTTTGTGAATTTGTGATTTCAATTTTTTCGGACTTTTTCGGTTTTGAAATTGCACGGGTAACTTCGGTTACGTCCTATGCGCAAGGGTTTGAAAAAAGAATCGTCGAAAATTCTCATCGTTGTTTATTCTGTGATCCTTGCTTGACAGTAAACACGTTTCTAAATTTAAAACAAATCAAGGTATCGGATTCCTAGAATCCAAACATGAGTAACATTTATGGTGGAGGTAAGTTTTTTTATCTTCATCTAACCGAATTGATTCCTTTTTGGTCCTCTGACAGACGAAGTTGGTGCCGTGGTTTTCGATGTTGGCAGCTATTCCACCAAGGTTGGTTACGCTGGTGAGGATGCGCCAAAATCGGAGATATCCTCCATTGTTGCCATACACGATGCTCCAAGCAAATTGGCCACAGAATTGGATCGGGTGGAAAGTGGTGCCACACCATTGACAACAAGCAAAGAGCGACGATTCTACATCGACACCACCCAGGTAAATGTTCCTCGTTCGGGACAAGAGATCAAAACATTTGTCCGAGATGGAATAAGTAAGTTTTCGAGAATATTGAACTAATTGAAAATCTAAAGGATTGCAATAAAAGTTGAAGATTGGGATCTATTTGAGAAAATGTTGGATTATATTTATGCCCGACATATCAATTCAGAATCATCACAGCATCCAGTATTATTTTCGGAAGTTTCAGTAAGTGCGCTCTTTTTTTTAATGCCATGGTTTGATTGCAACGTTGAAATTTTCCTCAAACACCCAAGTGGAATTCAAAGAAATGCCGCGAAAAACTGACCGAAATCATGTTCGAAAAGTATAATATTCCTTCATTTTATTTGGCCAAGAATGCCATGCTTGTGGCGTTTAGTACTGGACGTCCTAGCGGTATTGTTTTCGATTCAGGTGCTCAACATACTGCCGTGATACCGGTGATCGAAGGCCATGTGTTTAACAAGAAAATTTTGCGAAATCAATTCGCCGGCGAATTCATTACCACACTGTGTTATCAACATTTGAATGAAAGAAAAGTCGAAGTGAATCCATACTACATGGTCAAAACTAAAGAACGCGTTGAACCGGGACAGCCAAGCAGATTTACGCGAAAAACATTGCCAGATGGTTTGACCACATCCTGGCAAAATTATATGCTATTGAACGAGATGCGAAATTATAAAGCATCAGTTTTGAAAGTATATGATACTGCATATGTTAGTTCGGATGCGGCACTTTATTATGAGCCGGTAAATTATGAATTCCCGGATGGCTACAATCTAGATATAGGGCTTGATGATCAATTTTTAATACCAGAAGTGTTTTTCAATAAATCTTTGGATATAAGCAAACTTCAGCAAGAATCATCATCGTCTATCACAAGCTCATATTCATATTTGAAGTCATCGAAAGATTGGTGCAAATATCCTGATCTATTGAAGCAGGCTATTTTTGAATGCGACGTTGATCAGATACCATTGTTGCTCTCATCGATCATATTAGCCGGTGGTAATACCTTGATAGATGGTTTTACAGATCGTATGATCAATGAGATCTGTACTGTTATTCCAAAGGTTTGTACCAAAACCCGAAAGCTTTCCTCTCTCTCTTTCCTCTCTTAACCACCTGGTTGTCCCTTTTTCTCATAGAACATGCGGGTGAAAGTGGTGCAGAATAACACTCCTCTTGAAAGAAAATATGCTGCATGGATTGGTGGCTCGATTCTTGCCTCATTGGGATCATTTCAACAATTGTGGATATCCAAATTAGAATATGAAGAATCGGGCAAATCTTGTTTGGAACCTAAAACATAGAACCTGGATTCCATTAGTGATCAACAGATGGCATGGGTTTGAAACTCAAACCAAAAAATCGTTTTTCCTCTTGCGCGCGTATCTTTGATCAATAATTTTACCAGTAATAATCATAAAGATTCATGATTGTAGTGCTAACACCTAACTGTGGAATTTGTTGGGGAGTTCCCTGCAACCGAAACATTCAAAATGAATTTTGCCATTATGAATATATTTAACAAAATATGTAAACACCAATGGTCACCGTTATTATTGAATGTTTTGTTGGAAACAATTTTATTTGTTATATCCTCGGTGTGTGTTGCCTTGGTGTTGTTTCATTCGACCTTCAGCAAGATGATGATGATGGTTAGAGTTATAATTCATTCGCCATTCACTATATTGGCGCCACAAGGACAAATTTAGAAACGGGAAAGAGAGAGAGAACTCAAAAGTCAATGCTTGTGTATGTGTGGATGTGGATGTTTTCTTTTTTGACGCCTTGTTTTAACTCTAGCAACATTATTGCTGCTGGACGTATAGATAGACACCATAGATAGACCAGGCAAGCTTCTATAAGAATACAAAAAAAATTAGGAAGGCGGCCTAAAGCCAAATAATAACACACAACCAATGGACTGATAATTGAATGGATGTTGTTGTTGATGGATGAATTATAATGAAGATCTTGGGATTTGTTTCTCTCGCGCTCTCTCTCCCCCTTCTTCAAGCTTGAAAATGACGATCAAAATCAAGGTTACACTAACATGATAATGTAATAATGTAATAATGGTAAGCCCGTAGCAACCGAACAAACGAGCGCGTGTTCAACTCGCGACCAAGCGACCAACCTCCAAAAAAAGGAGGTAAGATATAGTCGTTGGTCGATTAGTATTAGCTATAGTATTGATGTAATAGTGGTGATTCAGACTTTGATTTTGATTCCAAGAGGATCCTAAAGGGTTAAGAGTCGAACAATCTAAGGAATCCTTGATTTTTCGAATCAATGACTTGGAAACAGACTCAGTACGATTGGCTCTTACACCTGTCTTTCTTACTCTGTTTGGCGCCAAGGTTGATATTCGAATTTTTTTTTATCGGAAAGAATCCCTGTTCATCGACATCTGTCCGGGGGAAAAGGTCGAGAATGCGCATATTGTATAATTGAATTGTATTGGGTGGTGATTGGCTTCGATCAACCAACTGTAGTTTAAAATAAATCAATCTATCCAAAAGGAGCATGTGCGAATGTATTTCTTCAACTACAATGCTAACCGATTGTGTTCCTATTTTGCTTTTCTTCTGTTTCCTCCAATAGGATCGGTTCTGAGCGAGCGTCTTCGTCAATCATCGTCATTGGACGAAGACTGTGCATATTGGGGGGAGGGAGAGAGCAAACAATTAATCCAATGTATGATGGGCAACATCCAATAACATTGAGCTGTGGCGAGAGAGAGTGAGCGAGAGTGAAAGAGGGGCTCTGGAATGGCATTGGTTGAAGGCTTGGCTAAGGGAACACAGAAACATGAAAAAAGGGAGCAAACACTCGCAGCCAAAATGATAAAACTGTGTAAAAAAATTTTGGTTGAAGGACAAAAGGAGGGGACAAATCGGCGCAATGTTCCCTCCTTCTTTCTATTCTCAATAAAGTAAAAGAGCTTACAGATGCCGTATGTGGTGTGTGTGCTTGTGTGCGTGTGGTGACGAGTGCAAGCAGCAAGTGTATTTGTGTAAGCCAGAAAAGTCAAGTCAAAAAAGTCAAAATGAAATGATATTTAGAGGATTGTGTGCGTGCTTGTACACTGGTGCTGTGCAAACGACAAACAACTTTACCAAGTATAAAGCCTCCAATTGAAAAAAAATGGGCGCCTCGCGTCAACAAACATGGCCGGCGGAGGATTCAGGGAGCTAACCACACATACACAGAGAAGGATAATGGTGCGGTTGTTGTAGTGGCAAGAATGGAACACGCCAAACGCCAAGGATATTTTGATACTTTGTCGCATTCAAATGTTTGACTAAACTCTCGGTGCCCATTCTGAGAGGGGCTAGATCGAGTCCATATAACGGAATCTATTTTATCCTCATTTCAGTCCTTTTTGCTTACGCCCATCATGCAGCAAGGCGCCCGGCCTGGTGGCAATGCAATCGATTCCTTCAGTTGGCTTGCTTTCAGAGCTTTAGTGAAAGGGCTGGTTGAGCGAAAGTTTACCACTTTGGCTTTGGCCAATTGAGGGGCAGAAAATCGGCAACAACAGCAATAGAAAGAAGGGCTTTGGGACGGACATGATGACATGGGATGATTGTACAATGCATGCATACTGTGTGCATTACGCCATCCTACAATGATTGTGTGTGTGTGCGTGAATCCACGGAACTTCTTCTCTGATGCCGCTTCTTCTTCCAAACGCACCAACAACCAGTCAACCAAAGTAACCAAAAGCAAAATCAACTTCGACAACATACATACATACACGCACCAACAAAAACGCACCAAGGATAAAAGTTTTTGCTCCAAACATACAAAGTTAGAGTATACACGCACACACGAGTATCTGGGGGGCGCGAGGAGAACAGCGCTTGGGGGGCCCGAAAAGTATCCACCAAAAGCTGGGAGATACGATGGAGAGTCAAACAACTAAAAAACCACTCTCACTCTCGTACATGGCCAGGCAAAAGAAAAATACAGAAGGCAACAGCGAAAAATTGTGTGCTTACCGCCGACATTGATGGTCCTTCTTCTTCTTCTTCTTCCTTCGTCTTGTTGTTGTTGTTGTTGTTCTTCGTCTCCATCATCAACAAAAAAAAATCCACGAACTTTCCACATTTTTTTGAATGCTTTTACTTTGATTTCCATACGTGACTTGATGGCCACCACCACCGCCAGTAACTTGAAAACATCCACAATCACCAACTGGCTGGCTATTTGGTGTGTGCGTGTATTTGACTCGGTGCCTTGTGTTTTCATTGTGTTTCCTTCTTCGTGGTCAAATGTGGATGATGAAGCAGATTCTGTGTTGAGGCTCGAAACCTTCTGAGCCGAAATTTATCCATTGGCAATTCATTTCAGACAAGATTGAAAGGTTGCAACAAAACGGTACATTCTGAAAGCTCTTTCTTCTGCTATTCTGGATCTTGGGGCCCGGGATTATAATTACCGGATTAGTTCGGATGAGTTTTCCAATGTGCAGTGATCTTTGTTCTGTCGCATCATCAAACCATCTATACATCTTTCCATTGAAATACGAATCAATCAAAATCTTAGTACATAGCACTTTATGGCATCGCATTCTTGGAATCCTCTACCATGGGTTTATGTGCTTGTGATTTTTTTTTGATATCTCTCTCTATATTTTCTCACAATGTAAATGATCTAAATCAACTATCCACAGCAAGCCGATAAGCCATTGTACTTTGCCGGATAAGAAGAAAAAACGTTGTTTTGATGCTTCTGCTTTCTGCTGATGGTTTCGATTGCTCCAAAACGCTTCACATTGTTCCAATGTGTTCTTCGCGAATCCGAATCTTTTTCGATTCCTTCTATAATTAGTCCGGAGTGATTGTATATGACCAAGACTAAGACTGTGAATGATCAGTTCAAATTTGAGGATTCACCTTCACCTGAATGTTCCTCATAGAATTAAGTAAAAATACCACGGAGGTATCACGTTTTGCGGGCCACATTTTTTCTTTTGATTCGCCATTCTGTGCAATATTGATTTGATTCGATTGATGTTTGTGAAGGTGTATCATGCATTGATGTAAAACAATATAAATAAAAGAAACGAGAAAAACCATACATCAAAAAGACATGTTCTAAATCCAATCAATCAATTTGAATGTGTGATATTATAATCAAATCATGTTACGATTATGTTTTGATCATCATCATCCATTGACCTTTCATCTTTAGCATAAACCGACCGACAAATGGTACAAATTATACAAATTATCGACATTTTCATTTGATCCACGAACAAAAACTACAAAAAATAGTACAAACATAGTGATTCAAATTTCCTAGTGCCTAAAATTCACATTTCAAGTCAAAGATTTCGAATTCGACCTAAATCATTCATAACCCTGCCACCCGAAGATCAACACGGTACACCCTTTAGAGGCAATGATTTATCACCTAGATTCTAGCATAGAAAATTCTGAAGAACCACACCAACCCTAATCACTGGTTCTTGAAGCTTCTTCAAGATTGTTTCTCGAAGACAAAGGAAAATAATGACGACCGATTTGAAAGCATTCTCGCCTTTAGTGCCCATTATTGACAATAGCAAATCTTCGTATTCAATTTCGTTGAATAGAAACGATAATAATAACAATCATAATTCAGAAACTAACTCTAGTAATTCCATCAGGACAATTTCTTTCAAAGATTTGTCCAGACAAATTTTAAACAATAAGAATTCACGATTACCGCATACTAACACGTTCATATTGACTGATAGTAGCGGTAAAAAATATGCTTTGAAAACCGCAAGCAACAACATGACCGGTTCAACCGCAACTTTCAGTGCAAATACCACGGCAAATTCCAATACGATTAATAATTCAAACACAAATAATAATAATACCAGTAACAATAATTCGAATCCTAACAGTGCCGGTACGAATCAAAAAAGTTCCGAAATGGCCAATCAAAATACCGATAACAACAATAACAACAACAACAGTGGTGGCAGCAATTCTACAACTACAACAATGTCAGAAATGGTAAACGCCATCGAAGAATTACGGCGAGAAAATGAACGAATCATCAATGAGCTGGGCGCCACCCAAGAAATGTTAGATTTGTTTGAACGTTATCGAGAATTGATCCATAAACATATGGATAATTGCATTTGTGCTGGCAAGGATCATTTTTTCAATCAATGGAAACGTATGGAGGTGGATTATGTGAACCTGTTGCCTTCGAGCAATAGAAAACGCTTCAAGAATGAATCATCAGCGATCCATCAACAAGATCCATCATCATTATTCGACATGAATCGCCATTCTAATCATTTGATGTTGAAAAATCCTAAATTAAGAGGAAATTTTCCACCGCAAAATTTCCAGAGCAGATGGAATGGAATGAAACGTTCCAATCATCATTTTTATTCGCCGCATTCAAATTCTAAGTTTGATGTAACACTTCGAATGGTGAACAATACGGAGCATTCAAATAATCATGCGCATCATCATGTAATTGATAATGTTAACTCCTCTTCAACCAGTTATAGTCAACCTCGCCATTCAATGGGAGGAACAAAAGTTGGAGGAGGTGGTGCTAAAGTTGGTGGGAAGAGTTTGGTGAGAACGTTTTTGGATAAAATCCGGCCAGTCAATTCAATAAATGGATTTAATAAATTTCCATCCTCCTCGTTGATGCTGAATTCGCAAACTCATTCCTCATCTTATCAGTCGCCGCCGCCGCCACCTGTCAGCTTTATTTCGCAAGGAAGCAACATTTTAATCCGGAAACGATCCGCAGCTTATCCGCATGAAATATTTTATAATAAGAATGGTTCGTTTAGCAAAAAGTTTCGTCAAGATCCACTTAGAATCTCAGCGTTGAATGCGAATGTTAACAAAAAACATTCGAAAAATGACCGCCATACTTCTGCCGCAGATCAAGAGGTGGAAAGATTGGACAAATTAAACAATGCTTTAGATCAAATCTTATTGGGCAGATTTGATGCTTTGGCGCAATTGGAAACCAACAACAGCCATGATGAACATCACCTTGATGATGAAGATTTGAGCAGAGCTTTTGCGGCAAATTCCCTAATTATGGATTGTGATCTTCATCAAGATGACGAAGATGAAGACGATGATGATGATGATGATGATGAAGATGATGAATCCGATGCCAATGAAGAGGGTGAAGACCGAGAAGAAGACGAAGACGACGATGATGAAAACGACTCTAATCATCGACAAAATATCAAGAATAATGTCATTGTGATGAAAAGCAATCATAACCAGAATGGCCTCAAAGAAGAACTCAACGATGAAGATGATAATATTGATGAAGTTGATGATGAACAAGAAGATTCGGATTCGCAAATTCACTTGGCAAAAACCGAACAATCCACCATATTGTCGGCGGTGCTGAAATCCGGCTTGAAACCTTATAACAATTTCCGAAAAATGAATGGAAACATGATCAACAATAAGAATGGTCAAATGTAAGTGTATCTCTTTCTTGATATTTATTCTAATTCCGCTTGTGTTTCGATGATATGTTCCTTCTAGTGCAACCATTCAAGTCAATCCAACAACCGTGCTACCAGTAGCACAAATAAAAATCGCTAATAATAATGTCATGAAGGAAAATTCCTTGACACCTGTTGCGTTTACCACTAATAATAGCAAATCAACAATTGATCTTCATCAACCGCCACCACCCAAGCCCGTTTCACCATCACCTCAAGGTTTCCGGCAAAGGCCTCATTTGACCAATGAAGAACGTACAGATATTATCAATAGATTGAAAAGTAATGAATCCGGTGCTAGAATTGCACGTGATTATGGTATCACTAAACAAGCTGTTTCTGCCATCAAACGCCGGGCACAACTTATGGGTGATAATTTTCAGTCAAAGTATTATACAACTCCCTCACCAGCACCGATGGCATCATCATCGCAGCAAACCAGTGGAAACGTTCCCAAAAATCAGTCATCCCCAATTTTGACTACGCCTGTGATCATCACCACCACCACAACCGTTGGTCCAAACAGCCAGCAGGCAGTACAGCAGCAGCCATCCTTGGTGGACAAACAACCAACAGGACCATCGACGATAACCATAAACTTGGCCACCACATCGACAGGAGGCTTTTCGTTTGTGGATAATTCATTGGTTTCACGACAACTTAAACAGCAAAAAGTCAATGCTACCATTATGAAACAAAGTAATCTTTTGGCGCAGCTTCCTCGTTCCACTTCAGATCTGGTGTTACCAGTGAATACAGTGGCCATTTTGAAAAGTAAAATAGCCGCCCAGCAAAAACAGCAGCAAGCCAATCCAATAACCGCCGCTTTATTGAATAATTCTTTGTCGGCCAATACCAACCTTAAAACTAATATTGAGGTCGATCCGAAACGTTTGATTTTGCCTAGATTGTTGCAAGGTACTGAAGCCTATACGCCAACTTATGTCACTACTAACAATAGTAGCAACACTTCTGTGAATTTGCGCGAAACTGCCGAGCCCGATGAAGATGTCGACAATAATAATGACCAACAAAAAAAGGAAGTAGATGGAGATTCGGAAAAGAATCCTCAAACTCCCAATAGGGACAATAATGAGGGTGATAGTAATGATGAAGAGAATATTCAAGAACCAGATCACGATTCCGATAAAAACCACGCCAATAATAATGATGAAGAATCTGAAGAAGAAGAAGAAGAAGAAGTAAATCAGGACATCAAAGACAATAATGCTGATGATGATAATTTCAATCAAGATGATTGCATTGAAATCAGTGATGGTGAAGACCATTCTGATGATGACCAAGACGAACCAGAATCAGCTGCAATAGATGATCCAACTGATGAAACATCTCAAGAACATCCGGAAAGCAATGATGATGAGCGCGAAGATTTCGAAGATGACGATGATGCTCAACACGATGGCGATGTTCAAGAATCTAATCATCAAATTGAACAAGTAACAGGTGATTCTAGTGACGAAAAAGATCGATCCGCCGATGGTTCGGAGCACATGATCCAGGATGGTGAAGATTCGCCTGCAACATCATCGCCTTCGTTTGAAAATTCCTTACAATCAATGGAATTTATTTCCGAATAAAACAGATATGATTATGTATTTCCAATCTTATTGTGTTGCAAATTCTGCACAAAATTTAATTCCCTGTTGGGTGCAATTTTGATCATTTCCTTATCTATTTCTGTGTTTAATTTTTTGCCTTTATTTCCCACCTTATTTTCTTCAAATCCATCCTCATTGAATCGTTTGTTTTTTTTTCAATTCGTGATTCTGGATTCTGTAATTCGAGAATTTCGTCGTCATTATTTCGCCAAATAATTTCAATTTTTTTGCAAATTTAAGGTTCAAAATATTCAATCAAATCAAAAAACAAAAATACTTAGGATTGACGATTGTATTCAAATTCACTTATGAATCATTTTTTTGTATTCCTCATCACTCAAAGAATATTCTTCAAGAATTAAAACTAACAAGTGCAATGCCAAATTTAAGTTTTGTTTTTGATTTAGCGCATTTTTTGCGAATACACAATTTGGGCCATTGAATAATTATTGGTCATGATCATGATAATTTGTCGTTCAATCTTTGAATTCAAATCGTATAGATGTCAGATTGACTCCGCCGTTGATTTGCAAAGCGTTGATAGTTTTAGGATCATGTCGATGTTTGTATTCAAATGCTGGTTGACCATTGATGGCCATCAAAACTTTATCCGCACGGTTGCTGATCATCATATCGAAATGTGTGCCCGGAATCAGCTGAAATGGTCCCTCCAGATAGAGTTCCTCTTCGCCCCAACAACCGTTGGTCATCGTGTTCCTAACGATGGTATTTATATCGGCCCGAACACTAATATGCACCGGAATATTGACGATTTCCGTTGTGCTTTGCTGTGATTCGACAATGTTACAGAGGTTGATCACAAAATTTTCGGTAACATGATTGGGCAACATGCCAGCAATGTAGATGTCGCATGGTTTGGACAAATTTGGTTCGTATTCAAAATATGGAACCGCTGGTGATGTGACATCTCGTACGTGTCGCTGTGTGGAAATATCCATGCCTGGACTTGCCATTGTTTGGCTATTAGGATCACCGATGGGCGTTGAATCATCCGTGGCCATCGAACTGGTCGATGTGGAACGGGATAGATAACGTAATTCTTTACGAAATTCAACCAAATCTAGCGCCAGATCGCCTTCTATGTGAATACGAGCTGTGCGCATGAAACATGATAAAAAATTAAACATTCTAATCAAAGCACTGCCAAGTAGTCCTACTGACCAATATCACGGAAATCGCAACGATGGACAAATTCATAAGAATGCCTACCATCCACGGCAATCTTGAAGCATTCGTTTTCGACTAAAATCATCAACCTGAATGGTTGATCTGGCCGAAATGGAAACGCTTCCGAATGTCGTTCCTCAGGTCCCCATTGGCCATTTAAAAAAGAATTCATTACCACACAATCTGCACCACCACCGATCCGAGGATTGAAATGAAACGCAATATTTCCTCTTTCAACACCCAACTCATCACCACTGTTGGAGGATTGACCATCACCATGAACGTGTTCACATTTACCAAGGAAAAAATCAATGCGAAATCTAAAATGATAAGGAAATTTGATTGGCATTAGATAGAATTTCATCAAAATCAAACAATTGAATGCAACCTTCTACCGCCAGATCGAACAGTGGCATAGATCGAAATCAATGTACCCAATTCAAGACTACCATTGGGTATTGAACAACACAAAGGTAGACATGGATTACGGATCACCGATGACACCGATGTAGGGTCTAAAATGTTGTGCGATGAACGTACGCCAATCATTTCTTCTAAAAATTTAGCTGGGATGCTTGCCAATACTGTCTCTTTGAGGTCTTTAGCAATGAATGCAAAATTTTTAAAAATGTTTTCCATGTTTTTGTCTCCTACGATGATTGCTCACATCTATTTGTCTACATGCGCAGACCAAAAACAACGTCCCCCCTTCTGAAATATGATGATGTTGACACACGATTGGTGTTGTTGTGATAAAAAATCAAATTTTTTGGCAAAATTTAAAAGGTTAAAGATAGAATTCGGCCTGATTCCAGGGCGCGATTCAGCGTGAAAGGGAAAATTCAAAATCACAATTACAATGATGCTATTAAGAATTAGGAGCTTTGCAAAATTCTCAAAAGAAGATTTTTCTTGGAAATCGGAGCAAAACAGGAGAAGATTCTGAGCAAAAAACAAACAATAATAATTCTAAATCCGAAAATAACAACACACAATGTCTATAAATACCTTTAAATTTTCAAAATTTTGCTCTAGAAATCAGTCGGCAATACTATTGGGATTACAAATAATAGTAACTAAGCCGATAAAGAATTAGGTAGAAAATGATGGGCCAAAATGTCACAAATGATGCAAAACATAACGCGCAATCAATAAGCTTGTTATGATTTGGAGTTCGAGCAACAGTGCTGCCCTCTAGTGTTGGAATAGTCAAACAGAAATTTGAAAAAAATCAATTTTCAACTGCGAATTATTTTTTAAATGCTGCTCGTATTGACGATCCAAACGATTCGATTAATAATTATCCCAGCATCAAAGGCATGTTTAATGACGATAAGATGATTCAAATTGATAAGCGAAATTGCGGAACGGATGAATAAGGCAACAGGTGGCCAATCTCTGCGGATATTTCGGGAAATATCTAGGGAAATGTTCCGGAATGAATGGTGTCCCGAAAGGGACTTTTTTCAATCAATATTGCTAAATTGTGTCTGGAAATCCAATGGAGACAACCTAACAAATGCGTAACCATGGTGAGGGTTATGATGACAACAATGTCCGCCCAGACGATCCATTGTTTCTGTTTCAAGGACAGCAAAATGGAAAACTATTGAATTTTTGTTGCACCAAACTCACCAACTATTACAATAATATTCTCTTGTCTGGTTTTTTACAGCCAGAAAATCTGGCTAGTTGTTCCACGTTACTGGAATAAATCCCCAAATAATGTGTTTTTTTTATTTCTTTGAAAGATTTCAAGGAAATCGCTCACATAATGTCTCTCGGGGAATGCAAAAAATCAGGTCAGAATGAATAATTTAGACCTAATCAAAAACCACAACATAAGATACATTGGCGCGCGAATAAAAGATCAAAATCTCTGAATCATTAAAGAACTATTTTTGAATTTTTCAGGCATTCATCACAAAACAAAACAAAAATTCATTCTTATTCCAGAGTCGTGCAAAATATCCGCAAAATTACTAATATTCGACATTAATGATACCTAACAACAACGAAATCCGTCAAACTTTCTGCTTGCTTTCCGAACAATAATGAAGCAGAAACAGGATGACCACCACCATCTCAAGAAGCAGTGATTATGTCAGTCATTTAGCGAGGCTTTCGAATACCAATAATCATAATTCAATGTAGCAGAGAAGAGTGGTATTTTTTTCGTTGTTCTGGATAGCCTTGAATCCAAGTCTTCTAGTGTTGGATTTTTCTTTTCGGTATAATTGTATAATGCATTCAAATGCAGCAGGCATTTGAAAACATTCATTCTTTGTCGGACAATTAAACCGCACATGCGTGCACGTGCATCCCACCCATTTCATCCCATCAAGGCAGGGCAATTTACAAAAACTACTTTTATATTAATTTTGCTTTGAAATGCTGGCGCATACTGCAACCATGGTTGTTTCCAATTGGATTCTGCTCTTCTCTATTGCCCATCAGATTTCTTGTCCCTGGTAGTTGTCGGTGGTGGTGGAACATCCGAATGAAACAAACAACCACAACATCATTGCTGCAGTAAGCACTAATAATAATGAAAAAGCATTGAAATTGCGACAACGAGAATTACCACGACCAAGACGAATGCGACAACAAATTCAAGCATTCTGCACTACTACCACGGACACCCGAATTCAACATCATATTCAGCCATCATTCATCAACACTATTATCATCAACCAAAGTGATCGGAATAAAGCGAAACGCGACAACACCCAATGGCCGCTACCACAACTAGACGCGCGCGATTTTGTACACTGTAAAAAATTGAATCGTGTTTGAAATTCGCAGTTCGCAAGAAGAAGAGGCGCCTAATTATTACCGAGTATATCGTCAACGACAGTGAAGTTTATTCGTGGGTGTGCCATTCTATTTGTCGATTTTGGACAAACAAGAAAAATTGTCACCAGTTCCCCAAGAATTCCCGACCAAACAACTTGTCTTGTTTTTTTGATCTCTGTGTGTAGGTGCTCGTTTGGCTGGTATTTTTCATCAAATCTGGTTGTGGTTATTTTCGCTTAAAATCAACCTCTTGCCACAGTTGATGTGTGCTCTACTGACACATTATCATCATTTCCTGGATTATTGTTAGCTGCCTGCTTCTCTTTTCTTAAACCTCACAAACAAAATGAATCGTCAAGTAAACTATCCGTCCGGTTTCAAATGCCGTAAATGGACCCTGGTGGTTTTGATCTCTATCGATCTATTGGTGTTGATATTGACCACAGTGGCATTGATCAATCGCCAAGGTAACGATGATGTTGATCCGAATAATCGTAATTCGACCAGCCGTATTCCAACCTTGGATCAATTGACTGGAGCGGTTAAAAATGTTGGCGATAATTTGGCCAAATTGAACATCACCAAAATCAACGTAGACCTTGGACCATTGGAAAATAATGCTACCAGACAATTTTTGGACGGGATACTAAGCAAAGCTCGCGAGAATGAAGGACAAACCAAGGTAAACCTTTCAACCATGGCTGTGACATTTTAAATATAAATTGATTATATTATTATTATCCCCTATTATTTTTTTAATGAAACTTTTTCCAATGTCATTATTGTTAATATTGATATTGGTAGTGGATCGGCCAAATAGCTGCCATAGTGATTGGTTTCATAATCTGTTTGATTGGCTTGATTGGCGTCATAATGGAACATTATTGTTTAACCGTCACTTATGCTGTGGTTACGTTCGTAGGCCTTATCTACACTACCGTCATTGGTATATTTGCGGAAGAACCAATTTTGGTGGGCAAAATAATCATGTACGTTCTATTCCTGATTCTGGTCGCTTGGTTCATCATCGATTTACGTAATGTACGGCGACAAAAATCCCAGAATATTTGAACCACCAGCCACCTGAAACCATCTCAGACTCACACATACCCGCTAAAATATCGACCTTTTTTTTCTCTCTGGAAATTTCACACAAGAATACTCCCCAATTACACACACCTAAATGCTTATACTTAATACGCGCACATTTACACTGTCTGTAAACGGAAGGATGTTGTTTGAGGGAAAAACTTTATTGGTATAAATTGATTAGAAAACCAAAATATCTTCCTACAGCCCCACACTCTTCTTTTCTCTTCTTTTTATTTTTTGTCGCTTTTCACGTTCATATTTCCTTATTGTATTGTATTGTGTTATTTAGTCACACCCATTGACATAACATAGTTTTATAACATAGCTGGGGTTTTAGTTTCAATTTTCCTCTCTGATCGTCCTAATAATCCCACCTCTTTTTGTTTGGACTTTGTTTGTCCTATAATTTTGCTGCTTTTATTTCGTCTCCCTTCTATGATTGGTTGTTCATTTTTCCCTGCCACAAGCCCCTTTACGCAGACACGATTGCACAGCACACACAGCAATGCATACCATTTATTTTAATTTTGATTTTAACCACTCCTCCTCCTACTCCTCTTTCTTCAAATTATGATAATGTTAATTTTAAAGATTTGGTTTGTGCTTTGATTCTCAACAAAACTTTTCAAAAGAAAAACCCAAAATAAAGAATTTGATATAGTCTGTAACCATTGAAAATCGTCGATTTGGCGATCGTTGAACCTTGGTGCTGATGTACCGATGACATAATGATTGGATTCTCTTTTAAATTGATTCAATGGACAGGTCATTTCCGGTAACCGTTCGATAGAGAGAAAGAAATGATAATTCAACCGAATCAAAGACTTAGACCATCATTATATCAAAGATATTTATTCCTCAGACTAGAAGATCGTGCAAAGAAAGAAATCTTTCTGTTTTTTTGGCTACCTGTCAAACTTGACCTTCAAAACATCTTCAAATATGATAATTAGACGCACAAATGGAGAGAGAGAAGAAGAGACCGAATGCCAAAATCTGGATTGCCGATGGTTGGTTTATTAAGATCACGATGCTATTGCATGACATCAAGGAATGGTGGTAAGTGTGAGTCTGTAAGGACCGGTTCGGTCCACACACACACATGCATCGACTTTGGATTAATTCTTTATTCCACTTCTTATCGAAGTTTTCCACTTCTTTAAGAAGTTTTACCAAATGGGAGGATAGCTATCTTCGAATGTTGGCATCTCGCAAAAATATATAAACAACAAACAAATCGACAAACATTATTTTTCAGAGAAGGATACCGCCGCCTAAATTTCCGATACCAAACAAATATTTTCCCTGCACATGATGATGATAAAAATGATGGTAGGTTGATGCAGGATTATCATCAATTCACGTAGCTATATCTTTACTTCGACAATAACAACAACAAACACAAATTTGGTGTGAATTTTTTTGTGAAAACCCATTGGTGTATAGTTCTACCATCATCATCTTAACCATCATTTTCATCGTCACCTCATCAACACTGCTCGAAATTGTTTCCAGCTTCTAATTCATTGATTTTTTGTATTTTTTTGTTAATACCATTGTTGAGTACCATCACTGTTACTGGTAACAGCAGCAATTTCATCATCAAACATGATTCTATGGATTCTGGTAATGTTTTATTATTCATTTTGGTACAGCCAATCCATCACCGAAGCTGGTATGTGTCATATTTCATCATATTATTATCCAATTTGTTTAGGCCCAACCTTCTATCGGATGGATTCCAGATGAGATAATTAATCTTCTCCTTATATTCTTCCCCTCCACTCTCTCTATCTTTCAATTATAGTTTTGATAGATCGTGAAATATATTTTACTAGATGGCGTGATGATCCTACTTACCCGAACAATTTGAAATATTGTGCCAATGAAGATAATATAAATTTATTATACGAACGGATACGCATCATACGAGATAATCCGATACGTTATCCGCCAACCGACGAGCATGCCATCAATGGTACATTGGAAATGATACGCAAGAATATTGATTCTATACGATTGAATCAGACCAAATTTGAACAATTGGAGCATAGCCAACCATGGTATGGAATATTGAAGCGTTTCCTGTGGCATGATGTTATTATGACATGTGATTATCAACTAAAATGCCATCATGGCTTGGCATTGGAGGTGTTGGGTTATGGGCAAGGATTTTTATACCCAATCACTTGGTCAGATGTTTCCGCCGAGACTCGTGCCACCAAATCACATTCTTCATATCAAATTGATCAATTTTACGAACAAATCAAATCGACCAACGCCAAATTGGATCGTTTTGTACAATCGGATGGTACCAACAGGGAATATACACGCGAAATGATCATACAAAGCTTGGATCAATTGATCAAGAACACCAACGATGTGTTGAACAGTATCACCAAATCCTACATGTACAATTTGGAGAGAAATTTTAAAAATTCTATTCAACCTAGAGCAGAATATGATCATTATTTTATGCTACACTCTCGTATACTTCGTTGGACCATGGAATTGACCAACGAGATTAAAGAAGAGTTTCAGAACAAATTTCCAGCGCCCACACCACAACCTGGATCAGATCGCAACAACAACAATCGAGATCGTGATCGGGACCGTGACCGGGATTGAATTTATAACTATTTTTTACATTCGAGAGCAGAGAATTGTGTTATATTTATTTTCCAACTTTGAAACTCTCCATAATGATATTTTTACTCGAACTATTCTTTCTTTCTTCAATAAAGAATCCCTTTATTGAAGTTTTTTCTCATAACTATAACAACTAATAATAATGCCATGGCCAGCATTATTAGTCACGGGAATAGCCAGACAATACCCGCAACGGGCCTAAGGAAAAGAGGTGACATTTCGAATTCAGGTAATCGAAACAGGGTTAAGGGAGAATCGTCATTTTGCTCCCAGCCAAACTTGGGATGAATTGTCCTCGAAACGTAGTGGTAAATGGCTTTTAGTTATCATCGCACACACATATCGATGGACACGCATATAAAAGAACTGAAAGGTTGAAAACTTGAAGTGAATCTTGTTCTGTTCTTTCTCTCTGTGAATGATCTAGCCTACAATTCATCGTCCAACCCCTGGAGCCGCCATCAACAGTTGCAAAGATTCACAGCTGATCATTCTCCGCTATTCTATTATATTGTTTTCCGGAACCTTAAATCATGTTTCGCAAAGATAATCTAATGATATTGCTACGTTTAGCAGCATTCCTTTTGTACGGTTATTCTGTCTTGTACCGTCACCGTAATGAAACATTGCCAATGAATCAACGAAAACAGCCATTCGGAAAGTGGAAATATCTTACCTATTTGAATCTGGTATCTCTAATTGTTTTCAGCTTGAAAATCTTAAACTGAATCTTGACTAAAATAACTGTTTCCTCTTTTTTGGCAAAGTTAGCTATTGCAATTTGGATTCTTTCTATTGGCCTTTATAAGCTCATTCCGGATGACTCCCAAACCATTGAAAAGATTGACGAATTTCCTCTACTATTCGTTGACATTCCCATTTGCCATGGTAACGATGATAATAGCTATAATTCAATATTCAATGCGCTCTCTCTTCCTCTCATCAACCAAGACAAACAAACGAGAACCGAAAGCGCAAACCAAAAAGTTTTAGTTTTTTTTTCGTTCAACAAAATCATGAACTATCCACCTTTTTTGCCAATATAATCATTTTATCTTTGCCTTCTCCCTGTTTTGATATAACTATGTAGTTTGTAACTATTTCATTTTGGATCATTTGGTTCATCGATCGTGAACTAGTTTTCCCTAAAGCCTATGATCAATTTTATCCATTTTGGCTACACCAAACCTCGGTATGTATGCCGCCCCTTCATCATAAGCCAAAAGCTACATCAGTGTGTGGCTTTCAAACATACTCATAGGTATTTTCTAGTAATTTGTTTGATTTTTTTACATTTCTGCCCTGCCCAGCACACTTTGGTGGGAATTATGGTATGCGCAGAGCTGTTTTTGGCAGAAAGGGTACCTCCCTCTAAACACCAGCACGGATTGATATTCATAAACCTATTCAGCTATTTCTATGCACTTTGGGTACTATACATTGCCATCACCACCGATGTTTGGGTGTATCCAATATTACGAAAATTAAATTGGCCTGCGCGTATCGGTTTCGGTCTCTCTTTGGGCTTTATCAATTCAATTTTCTACGAATTGGCCATTTATCTCAATCAACGTGTATTTCAATCATCCAAAAAACTTACCAGCACTGGAACAAGCAGAAAACAAATGAAAACCAAAGCAAACTAACTCTGGATATATTCTGAAATTCTATCGTATTTTAATTTTAGCTTATGGGATTAGTTAAAGGTTTTTCAAAATCAAGGTATTGCATAAAAATAAGTATTGATAAAACTGGTTTTGTTAAAATCAAATCGTTAAATGTGTTGTCATAGAGTATTGAATGAAACGTGTTGTATAACAGTGAATTTCCGATCCGATCCAAACCGATCCATTCCAAAAACCTGATCTATTGAAAAAATCCACATTTGGCTTAGGCATAATACAAAATATTCTTGATTTTATCGTTCAATTTAATCAAAGTGTTCAATTTTTGAATCACTCTTTGTTCCAAAGTTTTTTGATCAATTTTCGACTCTGCTGATTTACATTTTCTAACCGCTGTTTCAAGATGAATCTTGGAACGGTATGCACACAGGTCAGCATAACGTATCGGAACAGGAAGAGCTATTGGCCCACGAAAACGTGTACAACCATGGCAGCAATAGAAGCAAAATTTTTGCAATGCATCCGTGCTAAGAACACGTTGTTCGAAATCATTGTGCAAAACCACATATTTCATTGGTTTGGAAGTTCCCTGTCCGGAGAAAATAAAGAAAAACAAACCAATTGAAAGAATATTCAACAGTTAGTTTAAAAAATCTACCAATTGTGAAAAATGAGAATTCAAGAAAAACATATTCTGAGATGGTTCTATAATGGTGTGGTCGACGATCGTTCCTGATGGTACGTTTTGAGTAGGTTTACCATAAACTGAAACTGGTTGAGCCAACACAAATCTAGTATGGTGACCTTTTTGCATGGAAATATAAATTATTTTCCCATTCTTGACGTTCTTATGGAAGGATTTTCTTATATCTTTGATCTCGTTCTCGGCATAAGCATATTGCCCATCGGCAACACCATCACGGAATACCACCAATGTTTCAGGAAAGTATCCTCTCATCTTTCTATATGCTGCCAATAATTCTTCTATCATACCGCCAATTCCATCGATAAAGTCCCAATGATTCTTTTCCAAAACACGAAGGCTGGCCGAATACATTGTGAATTGATTATCATAGCTACCAACAGCAGCGGCAATAGAACTCTCAACTTTTTCAAATTGGCCAGGATGATTAACATCAATCCCGATGACCATAGTTTTAGCATAATTCAATGGTATTTGTTTGAATTCATCCTCATAAAGGGCGCTATTTTTTCCACCTAGTTTTCCATTTACTTTGAGCAAAACATTCTCAACGTATCCACCTTTACGATTCAAAGCTTTGCTACCATTTAAACATTGAGTTACCGTTCCAAAGTTTTGGTCGCCACTATGTTTTATGTAGCCGTACAATGCTTCACCATCTGAAAGATTGATTCATTTTAAATTCCAAAATGTGATCACATTGGGGATGGTCGTTTCAACTTACTTGAAGGTAAAACTATGAAAATTATCTGGCAAGCGAGCGGTTGCAATTGCTTGAATATATTCGAAATGACCGAATATTCATCGCCTTTTAATTGAATGAGACTTTTTTGGCAACAATCGGCAAAATCAATGCCAAATTTTCGGCCACAATTTCGCAAATCCTGAACAAATCGCTCGATTTCTTGATTCACAAAATTACGATCCAAACTGATGAACGCATATTTCGGTTTTCGAATGGAAACTTGATAAAATGGATCGTTACGTTGCCATGCATGTTGTCTTGGCGTATTCAAAACTCGGCCAGAAAAACTCAACGGTTTGGGCGAAAAACTCGTGCCAAAATTTTCCATCAATGGAGGATTGGATTTTGACAATTCATTCGTATAATTGACCAAGTTGGAGAAATATTGTACTGGCTTTTGGGTTGCCGCTTGCAAAAGATCATTTTGTATGGTTGAATCCAATTTGGTTGTGTTCAGAAATTGCTTGTCCACCATTTTGCACAATTCTAACGGAATGTTCAAATCGTTTTTTCCGATAACCGAAACAAGAGGATAGTCTTTCAGGGTGATTTTATATTTTTCTTTAAAATAATCATGCACATTGGTGGTTTTGGTCTTGCCAGAAGCATCTTTTACATCAAAAACACATTCTTTGGGTTTTTTGTTGCTCAAAGTCTTGATGGTGTAGAGGGATTTTCTTCCAAGATGTGTGGTAAAAACCTTCAAACCTTTGATGATTTTATTCACCTGTTGCATTTGACCTGGTCGCAAATCGTCAATTCTGTTCACATCTGCCACCATCAAAACCATTTGTTCCAATGTATCGACACTTGGCGAGATAATAGAACCTGTTTTTAATTGTATGTTCAATGAGAGACCGATTTCGGTGATGCGGCAAGCATTGGTGAAACCTCGGGTGAAATTGATCCAATTTTTGCTGCCCCGTATCAAATTGGTTGCATCGAAAAAATTTCGATGATGAACAGCGTATTTTTGAGCGCTAAGTTGTCGGAATAATGATTCTATAAAATGAACGACCACCTGATGGATTTCGCTGGTGGTTTTTTCCTGGTAAAATTGATGGATAGTGGACAAATCAATTTTTTGCACCATTTTTACTCTGACTTTGAACTTTTTGGTTCGCCCATTAATATCTACTTCAATATTTTCCGCGGATTCCAAATTAGGTTCCAAATTTTGGGTGGCATAAAAATTATTGCCATTATCGTAAATGTACATAATATTGCTGAAACTTTTTGATTGTTGTCTGGTGAAAGTCTCAAAAACACTAGGTACAACAGAGGACAGGAATTTTTGCATTCGTTCATTATCTATTTCCGATCCTTTTCCGCTGGTTTCTCGTGTTTCGGCAAGAGAAATATTGAAATCATGTTTGAAAACAATAATCTCTTCCACATTAACTTTGAAGTAATTTGCGACCAAATTGACATTCTTTCCGCTGGTTCCAGCAGGAAAGGCACTTTTCGCAATCACTTTGTGTGTTTCCGTTTCCGGAAACGAATGCCCTGAGCTACCGACATAGCCACCACGTGTTGATTCAAATCTTGGATGAGCACTACGATCACCACCAGCATTGATAAAACCACCGCCACGGCCCCGATATGCACCTGAAAGAAAATTAAATCTAAACCAATATAAAAAACCGAAAACATACCTCCATGACCGCTTCCGCTACCGCCACGTCCACCACGTCCACCACGATAGTTCATTGTTGATTTAGTTTTCAAAGTAAAAAATTTTAAAACATGAATTCAAAAAGACGACACTGACAATTACAATTGTAAGTGAATTGTAAGTCTAGCCTAGCGTTCTATAAAATATATATTCTATTTTCGAAAAGGAAAAGGAAACGGACAAGCAGACTTGCTAATTCTTTTTTCTTGTTAAACATCTACCTGTTTTCGTCATGTCATCTAGCGGCGAAAAAGTACTCTTGATTAATTTACTTTATTCTCAATAGATGGCAGCACTTGTATCAAAAAATCACCTTTTCGCCACCAAATGGAAGTCCTTTATCTTATGCATTGCTTTGTATAAACGTTTGCCCCAGCAAAGTCTATGGAATTTTTGCATTGGGATTTGAAAGGGTTAAGGGGAGTTTGTGTATAAACTAAACTTTTTTTTGAAAGTCTCTAACATTTCCATTTGTGACGCTTGGTTGTAGCCGATTTAAAAAAATCAAACCTGAGTCGAAGCAAAGACAAGACATTGACATCAAGATTTTTGAACGTACATGATGCAGAAGATAATTTTTTCGAATTGAATCATCATTGAGCTTGTGGCACCAAGATTTCTGGTATAAAAGCTGCGTCCAGATTATTTATTTCGTGAGTCTAAAAAACTTCATTTTTATTTTTTTAAATTGTTGTTAGGACCATGACCAGGACCATGACCAAGACCAAGACCAGGACCAAGATCACCAATCAGTTTTAATAACTTCAGACCAGGATCACTAGTACCAGGATCACTAATCAAGTAAGTTCCAATGACTTCGAAGCGGAATTACCAGTACCAGGATCACTAATCAAAAAGTAAGTTCCAATGACTTTGAAGCAAAATCACCAGGGCCAGGATCACCAATCAAGTAAGTTCCAATGACTTCGAAGCAAAATCACCAGTACCAGGATCACCAATCAGTTTTAATAACTTCAGACCAGGATCACTAGTACCAGGATCACTAATCAAGTAAGTTCCAATGACTTCGAAGCGGAATTAC
>JAOZJS010001284.1:0-10821 GCA_025882695.1 Amerodectes protonotaria | reverse complement strand
ATCGTCAATTTCATCATTGGCCTACTCGCGGCCATCGGCCTGCTAGCGGTGCTGGGCACGGCCGCGATGTGGGGGATGCATAGCGGGATGATGCACGGCATGCTGTCGTGTGGAAGCACGATGTATCCGCGTTCCGGAACCTGAGCGGGAGTTTGGGAGATTGAAAATGAAACGATACAAACGACATCAGTCTGGCAGCGCCGCCAACGAGCGCTCCGGTCGTGTCGTCAAGGTGAAGTTGAATCTGCTGTCTCTGCTTGCCCTGATTCTCGCGGTATCGACGGCGTTGGTTTGGGGGCCTTCACTTGTGCATTGGGCCTTTGGTCCAAAAAGCGCTGCGGTCACGCTGGAGAACACGGTCCAGCAGGTACCCGGCTGGCGAGTCGGAATGCTGCGCCCAGATGGACTGCGCATCATTTCATCGGGCGTATCGGATGCCTCGCATGTACTGAACCCGGTGCAGTTTCCCGACATTGCTGTGCGGCACGCGTACTGGGTCGCGACCCAGATCCCCGCGACGCTCAACAAGCTCTACTGCTGGTGCGGATGCGAGAACCGCGGCGAGCATCGTTCGAACCTTCAGTGCTTCGAGGACAAGATGGCGGTGTCGTGCCCGGTTTGCCAAGGCACAGCCGAAATCGCTTACCAGATGACGCAAGCTGGTGTCCGGGACGCAGCGAAGATTCAAGCGGCAGTCGATGCAAAGTGGGCGCCGAAGGGATAGCCGCCGGGCGTTTCAATTTCGAAGCAGGAGGATGTGATGGAACTGAAATGCGTTGTCGCAGTGCTGCGGCCCGAGGTGCTCACCGCGCTCGAGCAGCGATTGGGTGCGTTGCACATCCATGGAATGACGGTGACCAAGGCAAAGGGATTCGGCGCGCATCCCAACTTCTTTGGCAACGACTGGACAACGGAACACATCAGGATCGAAGTCTTTACGGTCGCAGAGAGCGTCGACGCGCTGGTCGAGGAAATTACGACGGTCGCGAACGAACAATCGGGCGGCGATGGCGTCGTGGCCGTCGTACCGGTAGAACGGTTTCTCCGAGTGCGGTCGGCGACTCCGTAACACCGGTTTGGCGATTGTCGGTTACCGGGAAAATGCAATGAGATCAAAGGGATCCCAGCATACGACTTAAACGTCCCTCACAGGGGGCAGAACATGGATCTTTCCAGAAGCTACCGCCTGCAGCGTTGCAATCTCCTGACGCAGTGTTTCATTAATCGACGCCAGCGTCGCGACATCAGCCAGTGCAGCGTCTCGCTCCGCGCGGACGGTCTTCAGCTGTTCTCTTACCTTCTTGACCTCCGCAACCGTGGCGTCGCGCTGCTGCCGAATGCCGCGGCCGACTTGAGTGCGGATCTCTTCGGCGATGTCGGGGTACGTATTGTGAATGAGGCCGGCGCTTACGCCAGCCTCCGCCGCGACGGAGGAGATGCTCAATTTCAGTCCCCTCGTCTTGACCCGGAGGATCGCCAGCTGTAGCGCTTCGCGCGTCTTCCCTCTGCTACGGCGCCGGGGCGCCGACCCGGGCCGCGTATCGTCGGGCGAGGTGCCTGCACGGCTGCTCATGCTCCCTCCAGCGCGGCAGTGTACGCCCGGGCCCGGTCATCGGTCGGCAGCGCACAGCCGAGATCCCGCAGCACCTGCGTCGAGCGCTCCACCACGCGCCGCGCCTTATCGGCCACTGCGGGACCGCAGTCGGTGATCGCAGCTAGCCGCAGGTTGTCCAGGTGAATCATCTGCCAGGCAGATGCTTGCCCCTGGTCGATGATGGCCTGCGAGCACCCCGCGCACATTGATGGGTCGTACACCCCCTGGCCGTGACATCCTCGCGTACCACTGATGCACCACGCGTGTCCGGTGCTGCGCAGTTCGATCGACTCGGCGGTTTGTCTCAGGAGTTGCTTGAGGTCGCGTGCGGCACGCGTGCGCGTCTGCATGATCTTCTTGCCGGCACCCCCGCTGAGCAGCGCATCGGAATGCGCCCAACTTTCCAGCAGCCCCAGCCGCGCGTCGGCCATTTCCTCCTCGAACTCGCGATATAGGGCGTGATCCTGGTGCGGGCTGGCAGCGTAGAGCTGCGTCCACGACATCGACGCATGTTTGAGTTGCCACTTCAGGAAGACGAGGCCCATTCGGCCCAACCGCGAGTTCGCGACGTTGTACGCGAAGGTGCGGCGGCACTGATGGTTGGCCAGGTTCCACTCTGTCCCGGCGGCCGCGGCCAATTGCTTCAATTGGTACCCGCAGGATGCTGAACTCAGCACCTCGACCCGCGAACCGGTTCCCAGATGATCCGAGGCTTTCACGTTCAGTCCTAGAACCAGATGCCGGCCGATCTCTCGCACATGGTTCAGGCGGTGCGCGGCCTCAGCCATTTTCATGCCGTTGCACAGGTGGCCGGTGAGATCGGGGCCCTGCGCCATCAGGTCTTCGAGCCATCGCGCCTCGCCGACCAACCGTGCTTGGAGCGGTTGGGCGTAGCGCTGCAGGATCTCAAGCGCGCGAATAGCCTCCGGCGGCACCAGAAAGTCGACCTCGGTTCCGCCGGTCGTCTTGACTTCGCGCGTGCGCACCCAGTGATACGTCACGCCGTTGCGCTGTTCGGTACGCCAACATCCGCTGGTCACGCCGGTGCTCTCCGAGTTGCGCATTCCGGAGGAGATCTGCAAGAGGTATAGGACCGCATTGCGGATCGAAGTCATTGCGGGGCGCTTGGGCGCCCCGAGCCCGCCCGCGTCTCGAGCCTGAAACAGCTCGTCCGCCTGCGCAAGACTGGCCTCGCAGTAGGCGAAAAGTATGCGCTGCACCGACCGCGGGATCACGGGGGTCGTGCCGGTCCGCCCTGACGGCATCCGATTATCTTCATTGCCGCCACATGCATCCCAAAGGGCGAGCCCCGCCCACGGGTGCTCGAGCAACGGGTGCAGGACTTCCGTATGGAACGTCCAGACCAGGTCGACAATTTGCAGCCGACCACGCACCGACACGGGCTTGAGCGTACGCCGCAAATCCGCGATGTGGTCAGACAGGTGCAGAGCTCGTACCTGACTGAAGTCGGCCAGCCCCAATTGTGCGAGATATCTCAGAGCCAGGACGCCCGAGCGGCCAATATCCGCTATCGAGCTGCCGGACCACTTTCGCCCGTGGGGGCCGCGTCGCTGAGCACAATAGAGTGCCGCCTTGGCATCGTCGATCAGTGCTTTCGGTACGTCGTCCGGCCAAACGATCTTCAGGGCCGAACCCTTGCGGTTCTTCGCCTCGATCTCCGGCGCGAGGTCCCAGACCCGATCACCGAAACGACTCACTGGATGCTCGTGGCCTGCGGCATCGGCCACGGCAGTCACCACGATAGCGTCACGTTCGGCCGGCGGAATGCCGACCAGGCTGATCGGCTGAGCCGCCAGCAACTCGAAGGCCCGCAGGGCACGTGGGGCGGGCAAGGATGTGGCCGGCACGGCGCGAGCCCCAGATAGCGTTTGGGGCGTGTCAAGGATCGAGGCAGAGGTACTTCTCATGCCCTGGGTCCTGCCTGCTGCGTTCCGCGAATCCGCGGTATCGCCGTATCGCCGTGCGAGCCATCAACGCGCAGATCCGGCGCTGACGCACGGTGTCGTGCGCGGCGGCTCATGGTCATCTGGTGCTGCCAGTAAGGGTGCAAGCCCGAGACGGTCTTGGCGCGGGCCTGCGCGACCCGGCTGCGCGCGAATTGGCGTTGCGTGAAGTCGTCGATGTAGGGGATGACCACCCGGTATCGGTCGCGCAGGTCCTCAAGCAGTCCGTCGGTCGTGCGCTCCGGACCCAAGGCTTCGTCAAGGTAGTCGAGTTCGGCCTGCGCGAACATCTGAAAGCTGAACAAGCGCCAGAGTTCGTCCACGGTGCCGACGATCGCGAAGCTCGAGCAGAACAAGCACATGACGTAGCGATCGCAGTGGCTGCGGCCATCATTCGGCGCATGCTCGCCGCTGATCGAGTCCGAGCATGCGGAGACGGGCGTCGGGCTTGGCGGGGCGCTTATGCTGCCTTTGCCGACCTTGAAAGGTTCCACTTGCACTGGCCGAATCTCATTCCCCCTCGGAGCCTGTGCTTCGGCCCGCATCAAAACGGTATAGTCGCCGTTCATGAAGCTCGCTGCATCGGCCTTGCGCGCCTCATTCATCGACGGGTAATTCACTCCGGCGACCCTCGGTGTGTTGCCCATCAGGTTGGCGGTGATGGCTATGTCGCCGTCGGCGGTACGCAGAGCACGGTCGAAGCGGCTCTTACGCAGGCGACTCAGGTTGACGCGCAACGGCAGGCCGCCGTCTCCCAGTAGACTGCGGCGTTCGATGACGCCTTCGATTGCCCTGTTGAGGGACTTGCTGTCGAGGCACGTGATGTTGCCCCTCTTTGTCGACCCTGCACTTGCTTCAGCGCGATACAGCCAGATCCGTGTCTTGAACGCGGATGGCGCCTCACCCACCAGTTCGCGGGTGCTTGCGATGGCCTGCTGCAAGACTGCGCCCTCGGAGAGGTCGAAGCAAAGGTTCTGCTCGTCAGCTTGCTCGTTCGGTTGATTTGATGCGTGCCGTCCAAGAGCGGAGCGGCCAACATTGGAACGAATCTTCTTGCTGCGGTGCTTTGCAGTACGAATTAGGATCGTGCCAGGCAGAAATCCCGGCGCTAAGGCATCGCGGCACATTTCGAGCAGGGGCGTCGGGTTGAGCCCTTGACGGTGTGCCACCAACAACAGCCTGAGTCCCTGCACGGCACTTTGCTTCAGTTGCAAGCGGCCGTGGTGAACATCAACGAGGTCGGACTTGATCGCCTTGGCCAGGCGCTCTTGCTCCGCGTCACTCAGGCTAGTCTGCAGGCTGTCTTCGCTGCTCCAGGGCAACGCGCCGCGCCGGAAGAAGCGAGAAGGCTCGCCCTCGATGAAGCCCTGCGCGAACATTTCGGCGAGTACGGCCTTGACCCCCCTGTAGGTATTGCGCGTCGAACTCGGTCGCCAGCCTTCAGCCTGAGCTCGCTTCTGCAACCATCCGATGAAATGCTGGACATGCATCGGGGAAAGGTCCGACGGCAACTTGGGTCGCTGGGGCAGCGGGGTTTGCGAACTGCCCGCGAGGTACTCGAACAGGTAAGGCAGCTGCCCGAAGTACGTGGTGACGGAGGCTGTCGCGCGTGCACCCGAGAGCAGCATCGCCTTGAGGCAGAAGCCCGATGAGCATACCCAGTCGTCGATGCCTCGGCCCAGCCAGTCACGAAGGTCGAGCGTCTTGATTCTCTGAGGAAAGCGTGCCTCGAGCCCCAACAGCGCGACCATGTCGATGCAGGCGTCGTCGGCGCCGGGCTTCGGCCGTTCGAGTGATGCCGATATGACACCGACCGGTGCGGCGCGATTCTCGCTGACGTTGTAGTTCTTCTTTCTGACCATGGCGTCGCTCAGTGTCGAGGATCGACTGTGGATGCATGCGGCGCCGTGGCCAATGCTTTGCCAACCCCGTAGAGCCGGTCAAACTCGTCCATCATCGCGAGCGCCTCTGCGCCCAGCAGCCGCTCTATCTGCTGCAAATACACCATGGTGGTCTGGACACTCGCGTGGCCGAGGCGGTCGCGGACGTACATGAGCGGCTCCATCGGTATCTCGGGACGGCTGCGAAGCAGCAGCAGGGTATGAATCGCGTAGCTGTGGCGCAGCATGAGCGGGCGCACCCGGAAGCCCACCGTGTTGCTGAGATCGGTGTAGACCTTCACCGCGGATTCCTTGCTGTAGCGTTGCCCGTGAATCGTCAGGATCAGTTCCTTGCGGTCTGCCGCGTCGGCAAGACCGTTGCGCTCGAATGTCGTATATGCGTACATGTCCTCCATCAGGCTGTATGGCACGTGCACAACGCGGGACTTGTTGAACTTGATCTCCATGTCCCGTGGGTCGAGGCGCACGTCGATAAAGGTGCCTGGCTTCCAAGCCTTTTGGGTCCGTGGATCAACCACGTACGACAGCGGGAAGGTACGTGCCTCGACTGAGCGCAAACCCACCCGCGCCATCAGGTCGAACAGCAGCCGCTGCGCTGCAGAGCGAATCGATTGCCGCACGATCTTCAGTTGATCGGCTGTCAGGAACGCAGGTTCCTTGTTCCACTCGTTGAGCAGCACTGCCGGACGGCTCGACCTCTTCCGACCGCCGGTGATATGAGTCAGGTCATGCTCAATGCCGTACACTGCGACGTCGGAACAGGTGAAGGGCAAGCGGTCGATCCGCCCGCGTTCATGTGCCCACCGGTACATTGCCGTGACCAATTCCAACCGGGCGTTGATGGTTGCGGGGTCCAGCTTGAGGTCTTGGGCCTGCCAATCGCGGTAAACACTGACGACGCTCTGCCCAACCGACATGAATGGATCGTCCCAACACCATTCGTTCGCTTGTAGAAATCGAGCGAAATCCCATAGCCGGCGACCGTACGCCTCCCACGTCTTTTGATCAAGCGCCTTTCCGCTCTCAAGCAATCGGTACAGCAGGTAGTCATGGAACGGTTGCGCCGGCTCCATCGAATCGTCGAGGATCAAGGGGAATCCCGGCCGCGGGCGTCCGGCGAAGACAAACTCATCAGTGGCGCGTACGTACCTCACGCGCTGGCCTCGCGCAACATCTTCGCTGCTTGCTTGAATGGCACGCGCCATTGGCGCATCACGAGGTCGTCGGCACCGTCAGCAATCGCGCGCGCCGCGAGGCAATGCAGCCGCCCTATTTCCGGATCATCCATAGGTTGCCAAATCTCCCCCGAATTCCATCCCGCTACTCGACTTCAAGAAATTGAATAGCAGTACACAGGACGATGTCTGTCAACCCATTTATTACTAACAAAACGAGGTATTCGTACCGCTGCATCATCCCGATCAAGCCCGAGAACGTCGACGCCTGGCTCAACCCGGACCCAGCGAACCTCGCGGCGCAGTACGCAATTCTCGAAGACCGCGACCGCCCCTATTACGAGCACCGACTCGCCGCCTGAATCCGGCCCGGGCATGGCATTCGATTCCGCCTACACAGAGCCGGTAGAATCCGTTCAGGCGGCGTGCGCCACTTTTTCGACGGGACGATGATGACGGTAATAGTTCGGGAAGTGGTGGACGGCTGGCTGATCGCAATGAACGATGAGGTCGGCAAACGCGCGGCCCCGGGCGCGGTCTTTCGCATGGGTCGCATGTCGACGGATGGACGGTATCCATTCGTTGAAACCCGCCAGCCCGGCTGGAGTTCAGGCGCGCGCTATTTCATGCCGTTCAAGGACGAGGCGGAGGTACGCGAGTTCTTGTTGGGCCTCGGCTTCACGGAACTGCCTCGCTGGACGCCGGGCACACCGCTACTCTCGCTCGACGGGCCGCGTTGACCGCCGCTTCAGCGATCGCGCCTGCCATCATCGGCACGACACGCTGCAGGTATTCGACCATCGAGCCTGACCTTTTGGCATCGGCAGCGCTCATATCGGAGGGTATCGTGACGGACTTACCTCAGACAGATTTGCCTCAAGCCGACGGCGCCGACCCGGCGACGGTGTTCACCGCGGCGCTGGGCGTTCTGTTCAAGACACACCCGGACCCCGCACGCCTTCTTGCCGAGTGGGAGAAGATCGCCTCGCAGATGCCCCTCACGGTCCTGAAAAACGGCGCAACAAACGTTTCGCACGACGCGAACGTCGTCATCGCGCAAGGACTACTGCACATTGCACGCATGGCCGCTGACGGCGCCAGGCCAGGCGGCGGCGCGTAACCGAATGGCCGGGCGGCACGCTCAGGCTTGCTGGCCGTCCGACTCCCCGTTTTCGCCCGACCGCGCCGACTCCCTCGGGTAGTGCTCGGTCATGTAGACGCTAGCTTCCTCGGTCGTCTCAAACGTCCGGAGAACCCGCATCTCGTCGTCCGGCCTCTGCGGCATCAGTACAAGTTGCGGCTTCACGTCGAGGTGCACAACCGGGCGCTCGCGGAGTTTCAACCATTCCGCCAGCTTTTGAGCAGCGAGCGCGCAGGCCTTGTCGTGGTCCTCGGCAATGCCGTACGACGTTGACCGGTCCCACGCGCCCCCGTCCAGGCACCTGACCGCGATGCTACCGTCAGGTCGCGTCACGCCGAAGGGATGATCCCACCAGGCGTCCAGTTCTTCCTTGGTCCGAGCATCGTTAGGCGTATCGTCGAAGTCGCGAGGGAGCTTCGGATCGAGTGGGATTCGGGCGGGCATGGACGCTCCTCAGACGGGTCGGAACGCCTATTGTGCCCGATCAGCGCGAGCAGCTATCCAGAGACCGGGCCCACGCCTTATCGTGCCTCTGGATGCCTCGCGTCTCAGGCCGCCATGCTTTCAGCCGGCGCCGCACACGGACTCGCGCCGCGCAGCGTGTAGACGCCGAGGGACTGCGTAACAACGATCGGAGACCTGGACAGCAGACCGCGAAGGGTCATCTCGTTCATTTCGCCCGTATCAACGAGATCTGCCGCAAGGGTTTCCCAGCTCATTGTGGGGCCGTACCGTTTAAACGCCGAATACAGCCGATATTCCTGCTCGGTCAGTTCGCTCTTTGGATCAAGGGGCGTGGCAGGCCGGTATCGCCCTGGCGCTCCAGCGAGGAATCCGGCTCGCGCAAGGATCGCCGTGGTGACAAACCATGGCGGTACCGGGTATTGCGTCGCGCAACGTTCTTCCCGGCTTAAACGTAGTTCCCGTATGCGTTCGACGGCGCCCATCGCAACATCGGCGACGATCGGCGCGTCGGCGACAGAGGAAACACGCCGGAGTGCGACGATCACGGGGTTATTGCGCAATGATTCCCCATACCAGAACCACTCAGGGTTTTTGCGCTCCCTGCGGTCGAGCCATTCAAATCCCTGCCCCTTCTGAATCACTTCCCGAATGGAACCGACAGCCTCGATGCTCCAGCCCAGCTCTATGGCGTAGCCCATAAGGACGCCGACGTGCGCTGCACCCACGGCCGTGATCATCGACTGGGCCATCTGCCGTACGATGGCCGTCCGTTCGTTTTCGACAGGCGCCACAGCCGAGTCATCGTACAGATGCGTTTCGAGAGACAGGAGCGGCTTTTCCAAGATGTCCATGGCGAAGCGCCAGGCGTCTTCTATAAGCAGCCCTTCGCCGAGCTGCGGGCGCAGAGCGGTTTCCAGATGCTCGGGAGTGCATGGGAGGTGCTGCTTTGCCGTGGCGTCGAGCAGATCGAAGGTCCCGGCAAATTCCGCTGGTAGTTCCGACGCCCGCTTGCGCATCGCGCCCAGGATCTGGCATGCACGGCTCTCGGTAATCCCGTATTCACTGGCGACGGTAGCAAGCGTACGCCCGCCGCCGTTCACGCCATAGCGCGCGGCGAACAGAGCCGCGTTGCGCTCCGCCGTTTTTGGCGTCGCCAGCGCGAGGATTCTCCCGGCCTCGAGGATGACCTGCGCCGCCGTACGGTTGGCTGCAGCTGGCCCCGCCTGCAGGGGCTGCAGCGACACCGACGGCGCCGCCGGATCTTTGCCCATAAGCCAGCCGGGCTCGACCTGCAGCGCCTTCTCCCACGCGTCGATCTTGTCAGCACCGAGGGAATGCGGAACGCCGGCGTTCTCCCACTGCCTGAGCGTGACGTCCCGAACCTCAAGCCGCAACGCGAGATGATTGCGCGCGATGCCCAGCGTTTCCCGCCGCATCCGGGCGCGATCACCCGCGGTACGCAGCCGAGCCTGCAAGGAGGCTTCTGGCGAAATCTGCGGCTAGTCGCCCTCTGCTGGGTGTTCCGTACTGAACACCCAGCCGGCGGACACCTTCAGCGCACGCTCAAGCCGTCGCACGTCAGTGCTGCGGGACATATAAGCCGGCACGCCCCTTCGCTCCCAGCGGGTGACTGACGACAGATGTATGCCACTGGACTCCGCCACCGATTTCCGGGATAAGCCCAAAGCTTCGCGTCTTTTGCGGATTCTGTTCGCGATCGCGATTTCGGGCTGATTGAGCGACCCCGTTTCAGAAAAAATCATCATGTTCGCAACTCTCTTTCGTGCTTTCCAGCAGGCTGGATCGCCCGCTCCGCGCCGTCGCAACCATTGCCGTGCGACCCAATATTCCTTATTTACGGCGAAAGGCAACGGTTCTTAAGGGAGGTGCAAAAACCAATGCGATACGGATATGCCGCGATCAGACATTGCCACCCGGCAGTGGAAACACCCGGCGCATGCTGGTACTCATGGCCGCTCGTGGCGTTCCGACTGCCGTTGACACCGACCGGAACACGTGCCACTTTGGATCGAATGAGCGTAAGCACCCGGGGAACACATCTGGACAGCCAGTATTTCGCGGCGTCTCCTCAGCTTGCCCGACTGACGCGATGTGATAGCGTGTCGGTGTCCCCGAGTTCGTCTCTCGTGTCGTCCGTTCCCAGTGAGTTATTTCCCCATGCGTCTTACAGTTGCCCAAGCTAACCACGTTGCAAAGGTTTTTCCGGAATGTCGTACCGAGATGACCGACTTCCTCGAGGCGGGTGCCGAAGTGGTGATCTACAAGCAGAACGAATGCGGTAGCGATGTTCCGCCCTACGCAATCGCCGTGGCCGGTACTGCCTTCTGGATTGATTGCTGCGAGACACCGGAGGAGGCAACAGCGCTGGCCGACTCCCTCGGCCTTAAGGTCCTTGAGGTATGCCGGTAGTTCCTCGTCTGCAAGTGGGTCGCCGTCACTGCCCTTGACCGGTGACGGATAACCAATGATGCGGAAGTAATTTCGAGATATCGTCGGCGCGATGAGTAGGCAGTCGGGTGAGCACGTCTTTCAGGTAGATGTACGGATCGTGGCCATTGAG
>JAOZJS010001283.1:0-12106 GCA_025882695.1 Amerodectes protonotaria | reverse complement strand
ATTTCACGGCGGAAAATGCTACCAAAAAACTTTCAAAAACGTCCAGTGGTGATAAAAACGAAATTCTATTTAGCGATTATGGTATCAACTATAATAATGAATTGGAACAATTTAAAAAAGGTACCATCATCACTTTGAATCTGGAAGCGCCAAGCATCAAAAACATCAAGGCTGAAATTCTGAAAAACAATTCTGAAACATCAATCGCTCAATCACTGAAAGGCGATATGCTAGAAGATCACGAAATATTCCAAGTTCAACATATCGATATAATTTCCGAATCTTTTTGGCAAAAATATGGATTTAATTTGATGAAATTTTGATGAAAATGTTTTTTTTATACAAATTTTTTTTTTTGTATTGGTATGATGATCACAGAGCTAATTGATTTGGTTCCCAAAGCTTGAAGGTCCGATCAAACGAAGCGGAAACCATATAATTATTATCATTGGACATATCCACCGACATTACTTTACCATCATGGCCGCTTAAAGTTTTGATCGGAGTCCAGGCTGGATGAGCCCAAAGTTTTATGGTGTTATCATAGGATGCGGTCGTTATGTAATTACCGGTGTTGTGTTCGAATCTAACCTTGGAAACAATATTAGTATGAGCAGCTATCGTGTATTCTAGTTTACGTTCACGTAGATTCCATATTTTCACGCTGTTATCTTCGCTTCCGGTCACAATATGATATCCGTTTGGTGAGAAACATATGGATATGATACCTTTGAGATGTCCTTCCATGAACATGATACATCCACCAGTTCTAAGATCCCAAACACGTCCAAAACTATCACGGCCACCGGATGCAAGAACACTGCCGTCTCGTTGAAAATCGATTTCATGCACCGGTTTTGAATGGCCTTCTTGATGCAATATTTCTTCATTATATTCCAGATCCCATAATCTCCAGGAATTATCATAGCAACATGTGGCCAAAAAACGACCGGATGGATGAAATGCTAGATCACTAACACGATATGGTTGATGACCATTCAGTGAACGAATTGGATCTTCTTTGGTCAAACTCCAAAGATGAACATCACCGTCGACGCTGCACGAAGCCAGATTTAATTCATCCTCTGTTTGGCCAATGGTCGCTTTTGGATGGAATACCACTTCGTCTACATTACAATTGTGACCACGAAGCGTGGATTTCAGCTGCAACGATGGCATCAACCAAATTTTACACAATCCACTCCAAGAAGAGGTGGCTATTAGAGAATTATCGGGACTAAAAGAACAGCTTGAAATGGGACGTTGATCGGCCACTTGCGAGCAGCTAATCTCCATGGACCTTAATTTTTTGTACAATTCTTGATTGTTCGCTTCTCGTATTTCCAATGGAATCTCTTTTAGCTGGGCAGCCTCTTCCAACCTTTCTTTTGCTCGTGGTATCGAATATTCGGTGATCCATTGGCGAGCTTTTAGCAAATTTTCTCCGCCAACATGATACCAAGGCTTACTTGGTTCTTTTTCTTCTTTGGATTCTTTATCTTCTTCTTTGGTTTTTTTGATGGCATCTTCACCAAGACTGGCCAATAATTGTCTTAAACGTTCTCGACGATCAGCCGGTCCTTCACCGAAAAAACCTATGGACAACAACAAAAAAACCATCAATCAACGATGATAAAAAATTATATGAATGTGTTTCATCTTACACATTGGCTGATTTAAATTACGAAGATGGGCACGAACTTCGATATCATCGGTTGACACGGCAATTTGTCTTGCTTTACGTTTCCTTTCCAATTCTTCCAATGCATTTTGTTTATCATTATTGACCGAAACCGTTGGTCTAAGATCGAAATATTGATCTGATTTGATTATGTTTACATTGCCGGTGGTTGGCATCGATGTTGATGGAACAGGACCTTGCTGGATGGATGTTTGAATCGTATCTTCCAAACTTCCATAATGAACAATTTTCGCCTTTTTCACATAGCTCACCTCATCATCTTGGTACATTTTTCTTGAAATGCAAACAAAAAAATATCAATCAAAATTCATCAAGAAACATGCAGAAATGTTGTTGAAATTTTTTTTTTATTTTTTTTTTGATGATTGAAAAAAATTTTCTGCCGGCCATCGATGGTTTCGTCCCGCAGCGTGCTCTCACTGTGGCACGCATGCGTCGTTAGTCGCCGCATTGTATTTGGGGCTGGCCAAAGAAAGAGCCATTGTATCGGCGGAGGAACTGTGCAAGTGTGTGTGTGTGGTGTGTGACAACAAGCAACGACGGTGGTGAGCACACAATTAATTTGGACCGTGTTTTGATTGTTGTTGTTTAAAGTCAATTTTTTTTCAACTCACCATTACAATTGTATGGTTGTAACCCGTACCAGACCACTGTGTAATGGAATCATTTTGATTAGATTTTGAACGTTGTCAATCATCGGTTGAACAGAATCACAATTCTATTAAAAATATCCATAATCAATCAACAACGCCAACATGGGCGATAGCGATGATGAATATGATCGTCGACGTGGACGAGACAAATTTCGTCGTGAACGCAATGATTACAGTGATCGAAACATGAACAATAGACGCGATGATTGGTCGGAAAGGTAAGTTCAGCTTATTTTGACTAATTCATAAGAAATCACAATTGATCATATTTCCATGTTTTTAGTTGGTCTGGTCCACCCAGAAACGATCGAAATCCGATAAGAAGAGATTATCGAGACAATTATAATAATATAAGTAGCAGATTGAATTATGGCCGTAATGATCGTTATAGTCCGGCGGACCGTACCGGAGATATGAGCCCAACCAACAAACGAATGAGAACCGGACCACGAGATTGGGATGAACGTTTCCAAAATTATGATTCAAGCAGTGGATATCATACTGGTGGACATCATGGACATTTCCGTGAAAATTGGCCCCATGACCGTAGTGGTGGTGGTGGTAGTGCTGCTTCTGGTGGTGGTGACCGAGATGATGAGTACGGATGAAATGATCGTTGATTGTTTTGATTGATACTAATTTGTTGTTGTTGTTTTTCCAACCGAAAACAGATCCCATCAACCACCAATGATGACATTGAAACAATTTGTCAATGAACAAGATGATCATCTGGATGGTGAACTATTGATTGCTAAATATAATGAGTATAGAAACGAATTCAAACGTACACAATTGCAAGAATTTTTCAATCGTCATAAAGATGAAGAATGGTAAGAGCATTGAATGATGATTATTTTTTTGTTGTGCCAATTTCATCGGAAATTATCACCGAGAAAAAAAAATTCTAAAAAATTTATTGCAGTACAGAATCGGAAAGATTTGAATTTGTTTATATCTTGTGCTTTAGCGAGAGAATTTCTTGAACACAAAATTTATTTGAATTTTAGTTTAATCTTCGTGTGTGTATGTGGCCATCTGTTTAGTTCAATTTTTAAATATGTGTTGATCCTCCGAAAAAATTCGTACCAAAAAAATTACCCTAAATCTGTTTCGGCATTTTTAAAAAAATATTTTTTTTCGGTGGTCTTCAATTTCGACAATTCTGTTCGCTACTATCCTTTTTTTGTTGGCTCACAAATCAAAACACACGTTAAACAATTTTTGTCTAACATTGTGCTTTTTATTCTTATTTTGATTTCTATTATTTTATAAAAAAGTGTTGAATCTAATTTTACCTTAAACAAAATTAGAATCAGAGGTGAGAATATTATTTTTTTGAATTGAGAATATTGTGGAAGTTTTTTTTTGTTTTGTTGATGCTTTTTTCGGAATTTTCTTTGAATTTTGTTGTTCATTTTTAATTTTGTTTATTTGTTTTTCATTGTGATTGTCGTTGTGTTTAAAGGTTCCGTTGCAAATATTTTCCGGATGAAATCGAAAAGCGTAAAGCCAAAAGCAAACAATCGATCCAGAAACGTTTGGATGTTTTCATGGAACTATACGATTCGAAATGGATGGATGATGTTTCGTTGGATGTGGACAAAGCTGAACAAATTATCAAACTATTCGATGCTGTTGTTATCAAACTAGAAGGTGGAACAGATTTTGATTTGCTTTCATTGAATACCGATGTGGATGAGCAAAAAGTCAATGATCCGCTGTTTGCCGTGGAATCTTCGTCCACCACCAAAGCTTCGTTCAATAAGGCTCAAACAACAGCCGAAAAAGGTGGTGAAGCTGGAGCGGAGGGAGACGATTCGGCCGCTGCTGCGACAACGGAAAAAGTTGATGGTAATAACACCCCAACGTTAGGTTTGGATGAAAATTCTGGCGAAATCAAAGATGAAAATGATGAACAAAATGGTGGTAAAATGGTCAAAGATGGTGAAGAAGATCAAGAGGGTGATGGAGAAAAACCGAATGCTGAAAAAGAAGAGGTTCAAGAAGATGGCGGTGATGGTGAAATCATGGAAGAAGGTGAAGATGTTAGCAAAGATGGTAATGAATCATTCCAACCGATGGCCACTGATCGGCCATCATCATCATCGGAATGTGAGAATGAAAAGAAACCAAGGGCATTGCATAAAACGTGTTCGATATTTTTCCGTAATCTTGCACCATCAATCACACGCCAAGAGATCGAGGATGAATGTAGAAAATTTCCAGGATTTTTGCGTTTAGCCATATCCGAACCACAAATGGATCGTCGGTTCAATCGTCGTGGTTGGGCCACCTATGAAAGAACCGTGAATATAAGAGAAATATGTTGGAATTTGAACAACATCAAAATCCGTGGAACAGAATTAAGTCCAATAGTGAATCGTGATTTGACCAGAAGAATTCGATCAGTGAATGGTATATCGTCGCATAAAACGGTGGTACGCGCGGATATTCGTCATGCGGCCAAGTTGGTGATGAAGCTTGATCAACAGAAAAAATTATGGACGAAAGAGGAGACAAGTGGCGAAAGCGAGGATGACGCATCCAAACGAAACGGTTCGATGACCACGCCATCTTTGAATCCATTGTTGAAGAACATTACCGATTATTTGATTGAGGAAGCATCGGCTGAAGAAGCCGAATTGTTGGGCACTTCAGTGGAAGATCCGTTGGTTTCCAGCGAAATGGACACCACCAACAATGATACCAATGGTAATGCTACCACCACAACGGAGGGAACACAGATGGAAAGAGATGAAGATTTGATCAAAGTTCTGGATCGTCTCATATTCTATCTAAGAGTGGTGCATTCGATTGATTATTATAATCATTGTGAATATCCAAACGAAGATGAGATGCCCAATCGTATCGGATTGGTACATGCTCGTGGATTGATTTCATCCGCACGTGTTTCAGCAACGGAAATAGCCGACTACATTAAAGATCAGGAGAACAAAATCAAGCCATTGTTGCAGCCAACACCGGAGGTTACAGCGGAAGAGGCGAAAAAATTAGGTTTGAAAGATATCGATGAAGCAGTGGATGCGTTCATACAGGAGAACACCAAAGATCTTGGTGAAGGAAAATGGTTATGTCCGTTGTCCAATAAAAAATTCATGGGTCCAGTATTTGTTCAAAAGCATATACTCAACAAACACATGGAACGTGTTGAACAGGTTAAAGCTGAAACACAATATTTTAATAATTATATTCTGGATCCGAAAAGACCACAACTTCCGGAACATCCGTTGAATCGTCCGCCACAATCACAGCAACAGAGCCCGATGGCACAGCAGCAGCAACAACAACAACATCCGCATCATCAATTCCCAATGATGATGGGTCGTCACGATCTAGGCGGATACGGTGGTGGTGGTTACGGTGGTGGTAATCCACGAAATCATATGCCAGGACTTTTGGGACGATACATGCCACCACCACCAATAATGGATCCATATATGCGACCCAATCTTAAAAGACGGTAAGTCCAGGTATTTCGGATTCCTTTGATCTGTTTGTTGCGAGCATTCTGCCCTAGACACAGAGACACCATTCACAATCATCGACACACCCACATGCACACACCTTATTTTTCCAATATTCTCTTCAAAATATGAAGCAAACAAACTTTGACATTTTTTTTCTATTTGATTTCTCTATTCTCTCTCTCCATTTTCAGGGAATCACAGGGACGTGATGCCGTCGATTATGATGATGTGGCATTCGAAGAATTGATTTAAATAACACAAAATGATGATTTTTAATTATATAACTACTACTACTACTATTATAATTCTTGCTAAAATGCCCCCAAACAGAAAAAACATGAATCAAAATTCTTGAACAAGTATTAGTGTGCTACTACTAAACAACACCCTCGAAGAACCAACAAACATTTACTCACACACGCAGGAAATTTTTTTTGTTTCAAATTTAGGATTTTTTCCCTCTTATAGTTTCGCAAAATTTCAGACTGAAATATTTTTAAATTTTCGTACATTTTTTTTCGGAAAATCATCTTGAAATTAATAAAACAAGATTATTATTTGACAACACACAATCGCACAATACAATAGAATGCTAGAATCCTTAGATTTTTCCATTTCAAATGTGATCTATTCTGATCTTTTTGTTCTGTTTGATTTTTCCCGCCCTTTTTTTTCGAAAAAAAAACAAAACAGATATCGTGATCTTGATGCGCCCGCTGAAGAATGATGATAACGTACGTACGTGGAACGAAAATGAAGAAACAAGAAGAAGAAGAATGTGGAAGAACATATCAAGCAGCCAAAAGAAGGTTATAACACCATGGAGCCTCGAGACCGAGTGTGCAGCGCGCATCATTATTATTATTATCATTACTTGTGTTGTTGTTGTTGTTGTTGAAAATCCCTAAATAATTGTCAAAACGAAATTGTGGCCATCGTGCACACATCCTTTCCGAAGTCACCTTTTAGAATGCTATATTTGTACCCAAACCATCAACCAACCAACCATCGTTTGGATGTATCCAAAAATAATGATATATGGCGTGTAGGAAGAAGAAGAAGAAAAGAAGCCAAACGCGCAAGTTAGCTCAAAATAGCTCCTCGATGTGTCAGCCAACAATGGCCCCCTCTCATTGGATGGATGGTTAGATGAAGATGAAGATGATGGTGTATCTCAAAGAAGATCATTTTTTTTGGTTCTTTATTTGGATACAATGAACCTAAAACGATGATGATTTTTTGTTTCTTTGGAAAAATCATTTCAGCATTTTATTTTATTTTTTTGATTACACACGACACCACACAACGAGCACAATTTTTATTTTATAATTTTCAAATTTCTTTAACCTCTCTCCATCGCTTATCACACCAACACCACATTCTTTGATGATGATAATAATGATGAAACAACAACACAACACCTTAGGATTAATTCAACAGCAACAACAAAGAATCATTCTGATCATAAAAAAAAATTAATAATAATAATTGATGATATAAAATTTTCATAATTGTTCAATTTTGTTTTAATTATAATTTTAAAAAAACCGCCAAGAAAAAATTCAATTAAAAAAATGTGCGCTTAATAAAATTCAAATCTAAACGTTTTACTTGGTCGGCAATAGATGGCGCCTCAGTCGGTGCAAAAGTCGGTGGATAGTTTTCCATTTCAAATTTGAATTTTCCCGCGCGCGCAACTTGCAACTTGCTACTTGATTTGCTTTTATGTCCGAAAATCAATTTCATGGTCGATGATCTTGGTCAATGTCGATGTTTTCGTTCATTATCATTGCTTTGGTTTTGGTTTTTTTGTTGATGGTTTTGATGTGGTTATCATCAACGATATAATTCAGATTTATGATTCTCAATCTGAAAGTTGGTAATTAAAAAAAATATGTTTTTGTTATTACGATGATCCATAAAATGAGAATGTCATGACATCAACCCATGTTTGTTGGATGATAATCCAAGTTCATCAAAATGAATTGAGAAACAACAAAAATGTTGTTGTTGTTGTTGTTCGTTGCAACAAGATGATAACATGTACCAACAAGTGCCAATAAAGCCATAATAATAATAATTTTGGTTTATCGTTGACACCAAATTAAGGACATGGCCTTCCTTGGTGACAAGGACAAAATTTGTACCTTGTTTGGCCCCAAGGGGGTTAACAAAATATTAACCCCTCTCGGCCAAAAAAATGAATTCAACCGGAAATTCGAAAGTTATCATGTTGAATGATGTTGTTGCTGCAGTCGGGCAGAATCTTGATTTAGTCGTTTCTATGATTTCACCATCAGCTATGATTGATGGTGATGGTGGTGTGGTTCTTGAGGGTTAAATGTTTGATTAGTGGCATCCTTGAAATGGATTTTGTACAGTGTGGAAGATGAAAGCTAAGAATTTGTTGCGAAACTGGTCTTTTTAGGATATAATTATGTGTGTGTGGTGGCGTCATTCATTGCCACATTTTGAATTTTGAACACACACACACACGCCAATCTGCTTCTACTTTTGGAAGCTTTTTTTTCGGTTTCGTTCGGAAAAAAATATCCAAGGTTTTGTTTTCATCATTAACCCTTATCGCCCGGGCGGTACAAACAGTCGTCGGAAGGTACACAATCCATGTCCTGTTTTTTTTTCTTTCAAGTTTCAATCACCCATCAACCATTGCGGGGAACGCCCATGATCGTTTTTTTAAAGCTAATTTAGCTAATTTTTTAGCTGTTATCATCATCATCATCGTTCCGACATTTTGTTTATTACAACGATGATGATCATCACCATCCATCGTAAATCAAATAGAGGTCTACTAGATCCAGTTGTTGGTGGTGGTTGGCAACAAGAGAGTCTACCACCAATGTTGCTGTTGGTGGTGGTGTGGATGATGATGATGATGATGATGGTAACTTGAATCCAGTCAAACAACAATGAGGATTCAATCAACATGTTGATATGCTTACGATTCTGGTTGTCACACACTTTGCCCATTGTTTTCTAGTTGTTGCCAAGGCATCGAATTTTTTTTCTGGTGTTGGTTGTTTGGTGACAATTGATCGGTGATCTTATCCAACCAAAGGATTAGGTATCGGGATTCCCGTAAGATATAAGGTGTTAATATCGTCCGACCAAAATCAAGAGCGGTGTTAATTTTTTTTGGGCTGGTCTGTCACCCAAGGTGGTTAATCCATCCGTCCATCCAAGGGTTAATATTGGGGCCCGGGAAAAAATTTAACCCCATTCGCGCCTTATTATTTCTCGCATGCTAATTTGAAACATTTTTTTCCCGCCATGTTCTTTACTGATCATCATCATCATCATGGTGAACATACAATCAACAACAAAATATTCTCGCATTTGCCGCCACCACGATCATCGGTGATCCTCGAGTCGCGTCGTCGATGTTAACCACTATCCATCCAACTTCTTCTTCTTCTTCTGTTCTGGATGAAACATTTTGTGGTTAATATAATAAGGATAATGGATGCAATGGGAATACAGACAGACAGACAGACAGACAGACAGACAGACAGAGTGACAAAAAGGATACAAATACCACACACACAAAAAACAAATAGTGGCAAAAGGAGAACGTAAATCCTGAAATCGAAAGCTAACAGACACACACGGGGATTGTATAGGATTCAACAACAACATCAAAGAAGAAGAAGAAGAAGTTGTCGTTGAAGAAGAAGAAGAAGGTGAAAATGTGCGCCATATTTTCATTCATTCTACAAGCGACAACTTGGACACAAACCGAACACACATTTCCATTAAATACTGATACACTCTCTTCATAATTCAGTTAACCCTCGTGTGTTGGTGTGTGTATGGACCACGTTTTCCAAGAAAAAAAAAACGCACACTGGCGCCCAAATGGCAAACTAGAACACATCCGTAAGCCCGTTTCGGATACCCTCGCGATACCGTGGATACTGGCTCCCATTCCTCTTGCCATTTTGCTTCCAATCTAAATTTTTGTTGTTGGTGGTGGTGATCATAGCAGTCTTCTTCTGGAGAATCCAACCAACACTCCTGTGTGGTATCCTCGAGGCAAGTGTGGTGTTTGGTGTGTAGTGTGTATCGTATATAGCCACCGAGAAGATATATGTGTGATTGGCGTGATGTGTTGTTGTTGTTGATGTGAGAAGTGCAAACCACCAAAAAAAAGTGCCCAAACCAGACTCCAGGCCGATCAGATCGAAGATCCAAGTTGAAGAAGACGAAAAAAATTTTTGTTAGTTTTCGCTTCGTCTTCTTCTTCGCTCTCCGTCACCGTTCTTTTTTTTGCTTTGCATTCGATTTCGAATTTTTCTTCAATTTCGAAGCTTTATATTTTTTCCATTTGGTTTCCAGTTATATTTGCCAACCATGTCCACCACATGATATATCTCGAGCATCGTCTCCAACAACAAGCGAACTGAATCGATCGCGGGACTGTGTTCAACTTGTTCTTGTTCATGTTCTTCTTCGTATCATTATTCGGTGAACATTATTATTATCCTTGATGGTGGTAATGTTGTTCACGTCCTGGAATATCAATATTTACTTGTTATATAATCAAAACATTACATAATTCAACCGAACAGCCAACCATCCACCCACGTTCCACCATAGAAGAATATTTTGTGGTTGTTGATATTCCTAAAGTGTCTTCTTCAAAGTTCGGTTCGGTAGTTTTCTGCTTGTCGTTCGAAGTTTTTCATTATATTCGAATTTACCATCCAGAACTCCTTGAACTTGGCTCCCATCCCAGAACATCCGTGCCCTTACTTGAGATTAGAATGATGAAGCTTTCGGCGAATGTGGCCACGGCTGAACCACAACAACAATCAGAGCAATCAGAACAACACCAACATCAACACCACCACCACCACCAACAATCAAGCATCACTGTTTGGCACCATCAATCTAAAATGGTCTCACAATCTGAATCTCCGCTACAATCGGAATCTCCGCCTAAGCATCATCATACGCCCATCAGCCGAGGGTTCCAGAATATGGCGCCAACAAGTGCCCACAAACAACAACGTTCGACAAATTCCAATTCATCCAGTTTGGATGAAATGGAACAACAACAACAACAACAACAACAGCCAGAACAACAACAAGAACCAAATGAATTAATAATTGATCATAATCAAACAATAGCCATTGAAGTACCGGCAAATGTGCTGAAAATTGATCTACCACCATTTAGGCCGGCCACGGAAATCCATCCGGAACCAGGGGATATCATCGAAATTGATCGTACACTATTTTCACAGTGGGGTATATATGTTGGTGATGGTGATGTGGTTATGATTGTTGGTGGCCATCAATTACCGGATACGGAAACGGCCATCGTACAACGTTTACCATTGATACAGGTGGCTGGTGATAATTATTGTCGTGTTAATAATAAATGTCTTCGTGCCAGAGAACGTAATCTATTGCCCTTCAATAATGCCATTGTTGTTTGTAAAGCTTTATCCAAGGTAAGCCCCCGATTTCTTAGTATTTTTGGTTCCGCCTTGTGGGAGGGGTCGGAGGAGGAGGAGTGGTTCCAAGTACACAACCTCCCTCTATCTCTGTCCTATCCCAACCTTATCCTACAACCTTTTCCGTGGATGATTCGTTCGTTTGAAACGAAACAAAATCACCACAACCACGTTGATGTTTCAAACATTTTACGTGTGTGTGTTACGCGATTGGAATCGAATCGAAGATAGTTTCCCAGATAGTAGCTTCTAAGGTCACATGATACTTGTGCGTGTGTGATTGTGTAAGCCAGTGTGTGTGTGTGTGTTGAAGCCTCCGATGCCCAGCAAGAACAACAAGAACAACAAGAACTAGAAACACACATTCACATATCGAGATGCGGCCGATGCTGATGCTGCTTCGGCTTCGTCGAGATGTAAAACATAACACTTTTTGGATGGCTTGTTTGATTGGTGGTGAAGAGTGAAGAAGAAGGAAAGCGAGAAAGTGCACACACACACAATCCCATTTAGGAGTCTGTTCAAGGTCCTTTTACTTTTTCTCGAAGTTTTCGAAGCTCGCTTTCGATTCCCCTAACAACAACGGCAAGGTTTCAATTTCTTCAGCAGCAGTTTCAGCTTCAGCAGCTTCAAGCGCGAGCATTCATTCTTCTCCTTTCCTTGCCTGCCATGGTGTGGTGTTAAGCTCAAGAGCTTCGTGTAGCCAGCCAGCCAGAGCAAAACACCACCAAAAAAAAAACAGCAGAAAAAAACAACAAAACAAAACGAAATGTGTGCCACATA
>JAOZJS010001282.1:0-12135 GCA_025882695.1 Amerodectes protonotaria | reverse complement strand
CGAGAATTTCAAATATTCAGCAGAAAAATAGGCCATGCGCAATACGATTTTTGATTCGAGCAGCCAAAATTCGATCAGCCAATGTAAATTTCTGGTAATAGCGATTTTCCATCATATTGATAATACATTTTCGATTGGTCAAAATGAAGAGGAAAAAGTGGTCGAAAGTTTGAGCAACAGGTGGTAAAAACCGGGTCCAAAATTGGTTAGTAAACATCGGGCAGGAACGACGACTGAAAATTGTTAGTTTTATGGACAAATGGGTAACAGATAAGATATCTAGTGGGGATTCGGCTGAGACGAACAATTTCTGAGGGGCTTCGGAAAAATAATAATATTGCTAATTTTAAAACTATCCTGAAGATTGATCGACGAGAAAATTGAATGATCACTAATTTCAATATTCTATTATGGTAACAAAAAATATGGGAAACAAATTTCTGATTCTAGGTCGATCAAATCAAAAAAAAATTGGGAAGAAAAAAATAACGCTAAACTAGCTTCAAAAATTGAACTAATAAAAAAAAATCATTGACTTACCCCACACGACCATCCAGGACGAGAGCCAACGTGCGAAATGAATGAATCCAATGGATCAAGAAACACGAACAGACGAGACCAGAGAGAACGACCATCCAAGACGAGAGCCAGTGAGTGAATGAATCAAAACGATTGATTGGCAATGGAATTCGATGAACAACATGATTGTCATCGGTCAAACAAATCATTGAGATAAGAAATTGAATTTAATTTAGTCAATTTCAAAATTAATTTTGATCATCACTAACAGATGGCGTTGGAAAAAAAATTCAAATTTTAAGAATTGTCAAGATTTGATTCTGTCAAAGAGCTAGAATGGTCATCCAACATTGTGATTCTCGAGGGATCGTTCTAGAATTTTTTCAATTTTTTAAATCCGATTACACATTGAAACATTTCGAAAGTACTAAAATCAAAATAAGAAATTACAAAACTCTAATTTATCAAAATCAAAAACGTTCCGTTTCCACAAGGATTCTTCTTCTTCTAGCTCCAAAACTAACCGAGCCATTTCATCATCATTGATGGTTGATGGTGAGGGTGGTTTAAACGTTGACGTTGACCTTTTACTAGCTTCGATATTAGATGGATCCACATCGGAATCGTATGACTTTGTCTTGGATCGTACCAATGTTTCGAAAATATCTTCCAAAGTAATAATTTTCCATTTATCAATTTCCCATTGTAGCTGCTCACAGCGGATCATTTGTGTGGTGATATTCTGTAGAAATTCACCCAGTGTCTCAAGTATTGAGAATATTTTCGGGAAAAGTGTTTCGACTAGCTTGAAACAATCACACAACAGTTTGATCATCAAATTATATGAAGATTGTATGTTTAGTTCATCTTTTTTTCGTTTTCTCATCGAATCAAAAGCGTTCAGGATCTCCGTGTATTTGTTCATCAACGATGGATTAATTTTGGCCGATTTGAAAAAATCATCAAACATAAACGTTTCTTTGTCGAATTTGGGTACGATCCTTTGGCTTTTCGTCAAATGCTCACCAATCTCATCTCTTCTCAATTCGTACAGTGGTTTCAATTTCCGATAAATCTCCAAATAATCCACATTGGCCGAACCGGAACCGGAAGTAAGGAAACCATTTTTCATGCTTCCCGTGTCATCAGAATATTCGGATCGTGTGTAGGATTTGATCAATCTTTCGAGGACGTTGACCGATGCGAATACTTCCGTTAGGGTATTGTATAATGTTTGATTATTTGATTGTAACCTGTTGAACGTGTGCATACAATTCAGTATGCAACTTTTCAATGTTTCATTGACCAGCGTGTATATTTTAACTATTTGTTGAACAACCAGTATTGAGTATCGCCAGGTTAGTTTAAGTTTTTCCGAACTTTTCACATCGATATTCTCTTGATCCAACAGAATCATTTCCACGGAGGGAGGCAATGATAAATACTTGTACAATTCTTCATAATGTAAACCTTTGGTATGATCAAACATGAATATCAGAATCGGATTGTATCGTTCAAACCAACTGTCCGGTGTGTACCAGGTTTTGATGATTTGTCGGCCAACATTAGCCTCGGGAACATCACCATTCTGAAAGAACAAATATTGATTGGCCGGAAACGTGTTGGTCGAGGAAAAGATCCGTTCTTTTAGATCATCCAGTTCGGTGTCCATGTTTATCTCAAACGGAAACGTATCATAGAGATCAATAGCGTAGATTTGCACCTTGTATTTGTTCATGATTTCGTGTACCATTTGGAATGCACCTCGGCCACCTCGATTGGCAGGATCGTACTCCAGAACAATCTGATGTGATATATTGGTTGATGATGGTTCATTAGGAAAAGGCTAAATTGGTTGTTGACACTCACCCTTAACCAATTTTCCAGATCACTTTTCAACGAGCTACTAATCTGATTGATGGTGGTGATCTCCCGTGAAAAATAGTAATTCCCTTGGGAATCAACTTGGGTACAAATATCGGATGATTTTTTCTTCTTCAAAGCATCCAAAACATCGGCCATCGAATGATTTGGCAAGAATGGACGCCTACCGGTGATGATCTCGAACGCCAACAATCCAAAACTCCAATTGTCCACGGCGGATGTGTGTTTGATGCCCAGGAAAAGTTCCGGTGCCAAATATTCCAACGTACCCACGAATGAATTGGTGGATGTTGATTCTAGCAATTGTTTTGCATAACCAAGATCGATCAATTTGTACAGAATCCTTTTGCGGGTTAATGGTTGTAGAACGATGTTTTCCGGTTTCAAATCTCTATGTATAATTTTAAGATCATGCAAATAGACAATCGCCGATGAGATCTGTTTCAATATTTGCCGTACTTCTTTCTCGCTTAAACCGCAACAATTTTCCGGTTTGTTCAAATGTTGCCGTAGATCACCACCGCTACAATATTCCATAGCCAGTATGGGCGTTTTGAGTTTGAGCGATTGAAATTCAACAGGTAGCTCCATGGTAGCCACAACATTATTGTGATTGATCTGGCGCATGATATTGATTTCTTGTCGCCATTTTTCATCATATCTTATTGGGGAACACATCAATCCAGAATCAAGGATTAGAGACAACAATCATCAATAACAATATCAACATCAACAACAGCATCATACTTTTGGTTTGATCCATAAAAATTGGTACGATTCTGTTTCAAGGCGATTTGTTGATCAGTATTCTTGTTGATCCATAACGTAATGCTAGCGAATGATCCTGAACCCAGTGTATGCTCTCGTTGCCAATCACCAACCGATGGTAATTTGTCCAAGTACATTTGGGATGAATCCAATTTATCATGATGTTGTTGATGATGTTGTTGACTAGTATAGGACATGATTCTTGGGGGGAAAATTCGTGGAGAAAACCTACAAGAAAAACTAACAATTGTTTATGATCCAACGACAATGGAATTGAAGACAATGGATATAAAAAAATTAGGTGAAATCATCATCATCATCATCAAATAATATTACAAAAATGATTGAAATTTACCTGCTTCTTCTTCTTCTTCTTCTTTTCTTCTCCTTGTTTTTATATAGTTATTTACGCTCATACGCCACCAAAACCAGAATAGAGTGTGGCCATATCAAAAAGGTTTGTTGTCTAGATTGATGATGATAATATAACAATAGCAATAATAATAATAATGGTAATGGTGATGATGATGATGATGATGATGATGATGAAGATCACAATGCAAAACACCAATCACAAAAAGAATCAAAAAGAAAGAGACAGCAGGTATTTGAGCGCGCATACAGGTGTTTGCCAAAGGTGAATAACAGCAAAGAAGCTTGTTTTTGAGAAAAATAATAATAAGAAAGAAAGAAGAAAGAAATCGTCTTAGTGGTGGTGGTGGTCGTTGTCGTCCTCCTCGTCGTCTTGGTCGTCCTGGTTGCCGTCGCGCGTCTTCTGTTCTTGGTTTTGTAGTTCTCCTGCGTTCTCGTCTTCTCCGTCTCCGTCTTCTTCTTATCCCCAATATCCGAGTTTTTTTCGCATTAATCACCACGACCTTCAACCAAGTAATGATCCGTCTGATGTGCTGCACCATTTTCAATGGTATCAAATCATAATTTATATCTTTAAAAACAACAACATATTTTCGGTGCAACTAAGGAAATAATACACCACCACCAGGCCACCAGGATTAGCTGTGGGCAAATATTGATATTGAACCAACGCGATTACCAACGAACGATATATTGAACGATATTTATTTGGCCACCACCACCACCAACATCATCAGCAACAGCCAATCATATTTGTCCCATGATCACCAGGATCAATTGTTCGAATTGATTTTATTTTGATTTTTTTCAATAGAATACAGCAGCTAAATACAATTTTTCTTTGGATTGGGAAAAGTGTATCCATATAAATCCAAAGCTAAAGGATTACGATAATGAAAAGGACTCGAGGACCAAGCGACATACACACACACACATACACACAATTGTTGGATTCGAAGTTAGTGATCAATTAGAAAAATAACTTAAAAAAAAGGTAACAAATAAGAAAAAAAAGAGGAATCCAAAAAAAAAAAAAACAAAGAGAATAATCATAAGAAAAATGCTGTCAAGTAAGGAGGGGATTAGTTGAGAACACTGAATTAATCATTTTTTTGTTGGTTCCACTAATTAAATAAGATTAGAATAGATCATGGTTAGTTAGACAGAATGGTCCCCCTAAAAAAAGAAGAAGATTATCCTTGTTGCTACATACTGAGAATCAAGGGGGCTGGTTTGTTTTTGTTTGTCGGCACCAGATGGCGCAGACAGATGGGCTAGTTTGTTTTTGTTTGTCGACACTAGATGGCGCATACGGATTGGCTGTTTTGTTTTTGTTTGTCGACACTAGATGGCGCAGACGGTTGAGACTCCGTAATTGGGGGAGAGAGAGAGTGAGAGAGAAAATCCGTTTCCGTTCCAAATTAAAGTTGATGATTAATTGATGGGACCATCAACATCATATCATCATCATCATCATCGTCGTCTTCGTCGTTCTAATTCTGTTTTGCATTTTCCTTTAAGTTGCCGCTTTTGAAATCTTCGTATACGTTCATGCCATTCATCGCCCCAATCAATAACGATGCTGTTCCGGTCGGCGATCAAACGATAATTTTGCAATGTTTCCTTTTGATAGGTTCCTAGTGTGGGACAGCGAGCGAGAGAGAAAAGTGTCAACGTTTTGTTTTGGTTCCAGGTCAACAATGTTTGTTTTAACAGTTTGGTCAAGTGTGGCCGCCTATCAAGGGATCAAGGGACACACACACATAAAATAAAATAAAAGCTTACCAAGTATCAAATATGTATGTTTGATTTTGAGCTTAGGACATTTGCATGAGAAATCATCCATCGGTACCCATAGGTAATCGATTGGCTTCTTCAAACGTATGTTGGCATGTTTGAACACATGGCCAATCTGTATGGTGAATCGTATCCAATCACCAATGGTTTCTCTTGATATGACATTGGCTTGGATGGCTGTCAAAAAAAAAGTTAAATACCATTTATTTAGAGCACACGATCCGCGTATTATTTGTGGCCGGTGGCCAGTGGTGGAAAACCAAACCAGGGTCTGGTCTGGCTTGGCCTGTGTGGTGCTTACCAAAATCTTTTTGACAATATTTAAGCATATTGATACGTTTGGTGGACACACGGCATTCGGCGCAGCTGTTTTCAGCTGTATTCGTTGGTTGGTTGGTTGGTTTCGGCATCGGGGCAAAGGGGGGGAATAGTAAGTATACACACAAATTAAGTATACAAAGCAAAATATGGATGTGTGTTATGCAATGCATATATATTTACATGATGCGGATTCTTGGCTTGCTTCGCTGGATATAAAGTTTATCTCATTGCTTTGCGGAATTTCTGCCAAAAAAGACAACAGAGCGCATTACAGTTTATAAATCACATGATCCGTCGTGATCGGACAGGCGATCGGACCAGATCAGAACTTACTGATACAAGGCTGTATTGGCGATCGTGATTGTTGGTATCCCTGCAGGGGGCGTGGCAGATGGTTGGAACACACAAACATGATTAATCAAACCACGGACGGTAAATCAGACATACGGTACTTACTTTGGCACAACGATTACAGGTCAATCCAGTAACTCCAGGTTTACATTGACATTGTCCACTGGTTATATTGCATGTACGGCCAGATGAGCCTACTGGATGACAATCACAAGCTACACACACCCACACACACCCCCGAACAAACGTGTGGTCCAAAATAATAAGCCACCACGGAAGAATAGAAGGAGAGAGAGATTAATTAACCTAAACACACACACATATCTCCACAACAACAACATGTCACAAAACTTACGTCGGCAAGCTTTACGATGGGATATTGGCTTGGTTGAATCACGAAAGTAGCCTAAAGGGACACAAAGACACCATATATATTTGATGATAATGTTCCAAAATAGAGAGAGAGAATACAATAGCCGTTCACGGTTGGCATTCAGGGACGGACATCAACCGAATAACGGTCCGTGCGAACAACGGTAAAATGTAACACAACGGTAACGCGCTCTCGCGTTCCGATGGCAAATATAAATCATCGGCGAACCCACCGGAGCGAGAGGGGGCCACCAAGAAAATGAACGAACTGAAAAATAAGAAACAACCTACCTTCCTTGCAATAATGGCAATGTCTACCAGCGGTATTATGTCGACAATTCAGGCAAACACCGCCACTTTTTCTTCCAGATAATTTATATAGTTCCATATTGAAACGGCATTTTCTTGCATGATGATTACAATTACAGGCTGCCAACCAAGCCGCGCGTTAATATTTGTTGTTGTTGTTGTAAAATTAAATAAAAATAAAATAAAAATAAAAATGAAAATAAATCAAAAAAAAATGTACATAAATTATAATTTTTTTGGTGATGGTGGAAAATATTCAAAGAATTCGGGAAGAATGTTTTTGTGTTGAAAATGTTTGGTTTGGTTTGGTTTGTTAGTTTGATTGATTGAATATAATTAGAAAAATATCTTCGCTCTCAGTATGTTTGTGTATTGAAGCAAACTATTATGCAATTTAGTTTCGTTTCATAACCATTACCATCATCATCATCACCATCATCAAAAGATCGGATTGGTGTGAATGGCCTAAATTATGTAACACATTCTTCTTGGTAGTAGGGTTGAATGATTCGTATTGAATGTGTGTGTGTATGTTTCTTAACCTTTTGCGATTTTTCGATTTCATTTCATCCAACTAGTTCGATCCATCGAGCGTCTGGTTTATGTAACATGTCTTGTGTTTTGGTATGTGTGTGTGTATGGGGGGGGGGGTTATTACTGTTATATAATTCTTGAACCCTCTTGACACCCACCACCAACCCCCACCCCCTGGTTGCCAGTAATTGCCTGGGCACAGGATTTCCACTTTCGCTTGAAGGATTTTGAATCATTCCAATAGCAAGCAAGAGAAAGAGAGAGAGAACCCTACCAGCTATTACGTGATTCCATTCTATTGGAAATATTAATGGATACAAACACACCAACACACCAACACACACACACACACTGGATTCACCAATTGGGTAACAAATCATGCTTCTTGGGATACAAGGCACATCCTTGGGATTGGTGTGTTGTTCACACAATCCAGAGATCCACAACAGAATCCAGAGAGAGAGAGAGAAAATCCTAGACATCAACAACAATAATAATAATACTAATAATGATGATGATGATAATGATCCACCTAGCCAAAACCAAAAGTAGCATCCAGGATCCAGGAATCCAGGAATCCTCTCAAACGTTCGGTGTTCAATTATTTAAGAATTCTTTCACATTTTGATTGTGTGTTCCTCACTCGCTCGCGCGCGCCAGTTCGACGACGACGACGACGACGACGATTATTAATACAAATTGCCCTCCTCTTCGTTGGGAAAATTGGTGGAAAAAATAGCAAGTTAACACACTATAACACACCGTAACACACGCTTTAACACACGCCCACTATTACGATACGTAAGTATAAGCAAGCAAGAAGGCAAGCTAGTAAGCAGGCAAACAGGCGGGCCGTCCTATAACATTTTTTTTTGTTTTCTCTCTCGCTCTGTCTCTTCGTCTTCGTCTTCGCCTTCGTTCGCTGATGATTTTCGCTGTGCCATTATTATTATTGTTGTGTATCGACACATTTTAGGTAGGAGGAGGAGGTGGAGATTGACAGAAAATTTATGGATAGTGAGAAAGAGGGCAAGCGAGCTAGCTTTTTTTTGTCGTGAACAGGCGGGGCGTGTTGCTAAGAAATTGCTTTGGCTTCAATTTTTTTTCTACTATTTTCTCTACTGTCCTGTATGGGCGTGGGCGTGGTAGGCATGGGCGTGGACGTGATCTACCAATATATTGATCATCATATTCTAAAGGCGCCAAGATTAGGAGATGTGAACTAACCAACCAATAACAACAACGACAGGAACGACAAAATAGTTTGGGAAAACATTGTTTTCGCATTGTGGGCGCCTGGAAATTTTTCTCAATATTTTTTTTTGTCAGGGATACATGTTATTGGTATTTCTCTTTTTTTTCTTTATCTCGATCCAGGAACGCGCGGATCCAGGATCCAGGGCGCTAAGTAGTTTTAGCCATCTATCAAACGGTAAATTTTTTTCTTTTGTTGTTGTTGTTGTTGTTTGGTGCTGATACGACCAATGAACGCACGGTTCTGGATCGCGACGTCGACGACGACGACACGAAGCTAATTTAGTAGTTCCAGAATGCGTGTGTGTGTAAGTGGTGATTTGGTGCTGGCTCGTAGCTTTTTGATGAATCTTTGGCACTTTTCTACCGGGGCCCTTGTCTCCAGGGATCGATCGAATCATATTAATTTCGCGACGAAAAAACGATAGGAACTGCCAAACACCCCGAAACGCCAGTAAAACAATAGTGTGTTGTGTGTTGTTTGTTGTTGGACAACAACAACAACAGAATGGAGAATCGTCGTCGTCGTTCAACGATTTGACTTGGACGTTTTTTTTTTCAAGCGAGCGAGGAGAATCTCGCATCATCACGAAAATGAAATGAATCAAATAAATGTCTAAGTGTGTGCGTGTGTTGTTGTTGTTGTTGGCTTTCGTAATTCTCGCTTGAGCCTCTCTCTCTGTATTATTGGCCAATTGATTGGGGAGCCATTCTCTCGCCAAACTCCCAAATGTTCCGTAATTCAATCTAGGATTTTCCAGAAACGAAAATTTTACAGCAAGCGAACGAGCCAGAGCGCGAGAGACCGAGATCGAGAAAGAAATAACGGGATCTCTAGTTAGCTTCCCTTCTCTTCGTCGCAATGGATCCCGGATCTTTACGCCTCGAAACTGGCTGGCTGGCAAATAATAACCTCGAAAAGCCGAGCTCCAAGTGTTTTGGGCCAGCCATAATATAATCATCATCAAGCTTAGGATTTGAATATTGTTTGAATTTTTTTTTGTCCGACCAAAAGGATTCCGACAAACAACCAAGCTAGCAAGCGCTAACAAACTAACAATCTTTCAACACACTCTTTTCACACCTGTTCAATCCTGGCCAAAAATTCGGGTACAATAGGTCGGCTTAAATGTGTGTTTGAGCGTGGCCAAAAAACTGAACATTTTGCTACGACCTTAGCGTGCAACAACAAGAGAGAATGATGGTGGTGAATAGAGATCACCAGGTTGAAGCCAATAAATAACCAAAAGCTGAATGTTGATTTTATGGCTTTCACCATTCGGGATTGTGTGTGGTTTTCGGGTTGCTGGCTTTGGCCGTTTGGCCGTTGCCGTTCACCGTTGCTATCTACCTATCTACCTGCCTGTAGTCCCTGTTGTTCTAGTGATTATCATTTTTTTTCTAGAATTATATTGGTCAACTCTGGGGGCCAAACAATCATAATCACAAATAATCAAAGGTGTTGTCGGTTGTGGTTGTTGTTGTTCTTCAGGTGTTGTTTCCTGAACAACAACAACAACCGGCCGACCGACCGACAAACCGACAGGCAAACACACTTACGTTGACATTCGATGGCTTCATGTGCGGTGGCTCTGGCCCATGGTTGATCAAAATAGAAGGATTTACATTTTTCACAATCACGACCAGCGGTGTTGTGTTTGCAGTCACAAATCAATTGACCTTCGCCATCCTCGATGCATCTGAAATAATACAAAGAATAATACAAATGAAGAATGGTTACAACGGAGAAACGGTGTCTTGTGATTGGTGGTGGTTGTGGTTCGTTCGTTCGTTCGTTCGTTTGTTGTTGGTTAATAAATCACTTCCTAATTAAATCAAAAACAACGAAGAAACGAAGACCAACAACGACCACGAACCACAACCAAGAGCTGGCCAAGATAATTGATTATAATTGGCCGAAAAACCAAAAGTGAAACAACAACAACAACAAGAACCGAAAACAATAATATTTACCTCGAAGCATGTCCATTGCCTGATGATGCGTGTGTGTGTTCCACCAAACCAATGATCATGATCATGTTTCGAGACAACCACACATACACACACAAGTGAGTACATTGCCGTGGAATGGATTCCGGCCAAAAAACAAAACAAAACAAAAGGGAGAAAATTACAAAATTAGTATTTTTAAAACGAAAATTGTTGTTGTTGTTGTTGGTCGTGTGTGTTAACTCGGCCAACAACGATGATCATCAAGGGAGAGAGGAAGGAGAGAGAGAGAGGAGAAAATAGTTTCACGCCTGAAATTCATCTAGTTTAGACCGAAACATGAATGTTTTCGGGATGGAAATATCAATCATCTCTCTTACATTTACATCGGCCACCGACGGCCAAATCGGATACAGCATAAAATATGCTATCTATTCCAACCGGATTAATCGTGCCGCCGAAGCCGAAGTTGCTGCTGTTACCACCATCACCACCGTTGCTGCTGTTGCTGTTGTTGTTGCTTGTATCATCTTCATCCGAACCATCCAACATGGTGGTGGCCGATGGTGGTTGATGATCATTTTGCATTGCTTCAAATGTACTAAGTCTATGGTCGATTATGTAATCGTTGTTGGCCAGTAAAAATTAATGTGGATGGAAGAAAGAAAACAACAACAAAAAATAAAACATAAAATATGTTAAATACCCGAACAACAACAAGGTAAAATCTCAGGGGGTGCAGGGGGCAAAGGTGATCGTCGAATAAATTGTTCATTTAAGGGAATATCGAGCCTACACAAGGAGACAATCAACAAGATTGAGAGAAACAACACACGCAGGTAATGTCCGCATGTACACCGCGACCAGGTAGACTAAGACCACGCAGGTAAATTAATTCATTCTTCTTCATTTTTGGGTGGTGGTTTAAGGTGGTGGGATTCGCAAGCTAAAGGTAGGATTCATACGAACGAACGAACGAACGTTGTTCTGATAAGATTTCAATCCCGAGGAAAATGGCCAAAAAAATGGCCAAAATACGAAAACGAATTGAAACGAAACGAAACAAACCTGTTAAAAATGATTTTAATATCAGTAGCTGTGACCCAATCTTGCAATACTGGACTGTTGTCAAAATCATAAGCGGATGGTCGACCTTCCAGCGTGCTGAATGCAACACGGGAACCGGAAATCGGTTCCGTACTAGAATCAGCGCATAGTGGTTCCTGTTCGTTGGCTTCAGTGGCGACAAGGGAATCAGTGATGATGATTATTATTATTATAAGACATTATGATGATGTAACAATGATGAGCGTTTACCTTTGGTGATGGCGGCCCGATTCTGTCGGCCATAAACCTTCCTACATTGACTAGAATAATATTGAAACGGATGCCATGTTTCACCATAATCCATGCTCTTCAAGATTGCCATCGAATCTGGTTTGGTGTCGCAAAATTGCAAACTAATATAGGTTAGTTCATATTTTTTGCCCAAACGCAATATGGCGGTAACATTCTGGTTACGGTCGGTGAACGGTTCGGACATCCAACATGTAATATTATGCGGATTGTTGAGATCGGTCAAATATCTTGCCGGATGGCTATAACGTGGATCGTTTTGGTCGCATATTTTACAATTACGGATTCGTTCTTTACCGCCGTTGGTGGTTGTTTGGTAATCATCGTTATCGTTATTACCATTATCAT
>JAOZJS010001281.1:0-12145 GCA_025882695.1 Amerodectes protonotaria | reverse complement strand
CAACGTTGTTTGATCAACAACAACAACAATCTTGGACCACAACATTACATTACAGACTCTGATACGGGTGGGAATTTAGATTTTTTTTGGACGACGACGACCACGAAGATGATGATGAAGATGATGATGAAGAACATCAATCTCGACAGCCACCGAAACGGCAACCCAAAAAAAGGATACGAAGACGACGATGATGATGATGATGATGATCTGACACCAACATCCTCGGCGCACAAAACAATAGAAGGTTCTTCGACGGTCGGTTGGTCGATGGTGTGTGTGTTCATCAGCCTCTCTACCTGGATCTCTTAGCCAATCTATCCAATCCTAACCAATCTTACTGTGTGTGTTAATATACTTTTGGTATAATCATCACCACCACCACCACCAACAATCCCGTTGGATCCCGATGTTGTGTGTGTGTGCGAGTGTATCCCTATTATTGATGCTGGTATCCATGGATACTATTATATAATAATAGTAATAGTAATACTACTAATAATAATGATTGGTATGGCAGAACAAGTTCTCTCTCTCTCTCTCTCGGCTGCTCGGCGCTATTCGCCATTGGATCCATTTAGAATGGATACCCGCCGAACCGGGTAAATTAGCCACAATGCTCTAATGCTAATAACAGCTAGGACGGCTAAACGTATCGTATCGACAGCGGCAACCACCACCACCACCACGGCAGCCGATCACCCGCAAATAAGAATTTTGTTTTGTTTTGTTTTTTTGGCGAGAGAAAAACAAAAAACAAAAGAAAATGAAGAAGAAGATATTTCTGTGAATGAAATGATGATGCTCAACAGCTCTTCAGCTCTTCAGCATCGCCTTTTGGCACCACCAAGAAGAAGCCGAATCTCAAATCCGAATCCGCCACAATAATAAGTCGCTTCCCTTGCCACTCTTCTTCGTCGCTGATCGTCAGCGCGCATGCCTGTGAGTGTGCATGGGCGGGCTTAAAGTGCTGCGAGAGTGCCCTAAGAACCTCCCCACTATTACCATTGAACGTTGAATAACTGTAACGTTAACTGTAACTCTTTCACGCTCTCGCTCTCGCTCTAGCTCGCTCTAGCTGTTCATATCAAGCAAGCAAGCACACGCCAACAGCCTATTGCACGATTAGCGTACACACCAAGCACACACATTGATGCACACTTTTACCCACGCCCCATACACACACACACACAGGGAAGAACAACATCATCATACTATTGGTTGGTGGGATGAGATTTCGAAACTGACAAAATAGGCCAATAATGAGGAGGGGACAATGGAGGAGAAGGAGAAGGAGGAGAAGAAGGAGAAGGAGGAGAACCATCGGCGCCACCACCACCGCCGGAGCCATCATAACCAAAATAGATCTTCGACGATTGGATATGCCACTCTGTAGATATTATTTTATTCGAGGTATAATGACGACGATCATTTCGGTGATCTTATTGTCTCGTGGCCGGTCGGTGGTCTTATTTCCTGGCGCCCCGAACCACATCTTTCTGATCATCATCACCATTATATGCAACAATCTAACATAATGTTTGTTTGCATGATACCCGGGCGCCCCGGCGCCATAGTTTGGCCAAAATGGACAATTTAAAACTAATAACAACAACAACAATAATAACAATAAATAAATAAAACATCGAGTACAACAACAACATCCGAGAGGAATGATGATGATGAAGATGATGATGAAGATGAAGCGCAATTAGACTAATTATCTGGGTTGAGGAATATTGTTTTGTTTTGTTCGGATGGCTCCCTTCCCTTGCCTTCGCTTACATTTGCGAACCTCGATGTGGACAACAACGAAACGATGGAAATGCGACCAACAACGTCCATGGAAACCATGGCAAACAATCTAGGTTGTTCTATTTGCTTGTTGCGCTGTCTGACGAGAGAGGGGCTATTATCCAATGAAATGAATTTCAAGCCAGAACAACAACGCGATCCAACAACATCATGAAATGTGCATCAAATCATGGAATGAATGCATGTGTGTGTATAACTGTACTGTGTAATTGTTTTAATTACTTTTTTCAAAAATAACGGGACCAATCTTGAATTTATGTTTTTACAACAACATGAATGACCCGATGACCACGTACGTTTGCTGTGTCTGATCATGGTGTGTGCTGATCATACCAATACCATTCTATTCATCTGTTGATGCTCTAATTTCTCTCGAAGTCAATCAATTTGTTTTATTTTTGTTCTCGTATCGTTCGGGCGTAGGCTCCCACCGATTGTAACCGAATGTACGGAAACAATCCGAACAATCCGAAACAATCAATGGGAATAATTGGGAATCCACTCACACACACTCGCATTGTACACACATGTTGCCTTTCAACTAAATGATAATTCATAATAATAATAATAATCAGGATCGAGGATTATGATGATGGCGGTGGTGGTAGTTATGTCACCGTGAACATAAATTAACCGCCAGCCAGCTTACAGCTTACGTCCTCGCTCACATCCACAAGGTGATGATTGTTGTTATATACATTGTTGTTGTTATATAACAAAATAGGGTCAACCCTTTTGATCTTGGAATGAAGGAGGGGGATGGCCACACGCACACTCGCAAACACACACACATTCACTAACTAACACACCTGAAGCGCATCCCTTCTGCCTTCTCTCGATGTGCGCATCCTTCTTATCGGAATCTCGAAGAGCAGCTCAACGACGACTAACTGACCGAGAGAAACGGAACAACAGCAAGCAGCAACGAAAAAAAAACAAGTGGTCAGTGTGAAAATTCATTCGCTTTTGAAAGAAGTTTTCAAAGAAAATACCCCTTTTTTTCCACTGATTTTTCCATACAAAAACAAGCAAATGTGAAGAATGTGAAGATGTTGTTCACATTATAAATTAGAAATTAGCTCACACACACACTCGCTCACTCGCTCGCACAAAAGGCAATTCACCTGAGAGATGATTATTATTACCTGTGGCTTGGATGTTATTATTATTATTATTGTTATTATTGTTGTTGTTGTTCTTGATGTGATGATTGTTGTTGTTGTTGTTGTTGTTGTTGTTGCTGAGAATTTGCTGACCATGTGAATGAAGATTATGATTATGATTATGATTATGATTATTATGATGAAGAAGATGAAGATGATGAAGATGATGTTGGTGGTGGTGATGATGGTTCCCGTTGTTCCCGTTGTTGTTGTTGTTGTTGTGTGGATGATTGACAAACGCCGAAAGAGTATTCTGTTGCATGGTCTGCATCCTGGCCATCGTGTTGAGCGTGGAATAGGATGAGGAGGAGGACATTGGTTGTTCCGATGTTGTTGCACAATTATTGTTCAACGACGACGACGATGATCGATTTTGGCTACAACAACAATCTGGTTCAGTTGGCTTTGTTTGTCGTGGTTGTTGATCAAACATTGTCAACCAATGAACACCAGGTAAACATTGTCCAACATTGGCAGGATGTTTGCCAACAACCAATCGCTTTCGGTGGTGATTGCTTGAATGAATGCCGTAATGCCGTAAAAAGATCGAGCTTGATGATCGTGGTTCAGCGACAGAATTGGTATATTGTGGCAAAGTTGTTAACTTAGCCACGGACGGAGTCTTCGTCGTAGTTGAGCTCGTGGGAAATTGCTCAAATCTACCTGTAGACGATGGCCACGACGAAGGAGAAGAAGGAGATGATGATGATGATGAAGGCGAAGAAGAAGTTTGTCGCGGTTGTCGTCGTCGTCGTCGTTGTTCTTGTTGGCTACAAGTACTACAACAACAATACGAACCATGAACAGGGCCTATCGAAAATTTTGACGCTTGGCCAGTACCACAATGTGCTGCTACAGGTGCCTTCTGTTGTAGCTTCTGTTGTCGTTGTTCTCGTTGTTCTTGTTGATGATGATGATTGTGTCGGTGATTACGATGACAATGGTCGTTATGAGCAACACAACTTTCGCCACCAGAAGCTTGTGTTGTTTGAACGGAATCAACTTTAGCTTCAACGTTGGCTGTTGTTGTTGGTCGATGACCATAGGAAATGGCCGGAAAATTATGGCCAATTTGATTGGTGGTCGTCGTCTGTCCGGAAGACAATAAGAAAGAAACAAACAATAAATAAAACATTTCAATTTTCAATAGTGTTTAACACATGTTATTGTTTCCGGTAAACATCAGCCAAAAATGAATGGAATTCCAACAAGAGAACAGAATCACCACCAACAATGCAAACCTCGTTCGAGCTAGCAAGTCGAAGCTTTTGGAGACGTTTCTCAAACGATAAAAACATTTCACAACACGAACAGCTACCCTCACTCGTTCGTTCGCGTTTAGAATCGAAAATCCAAATGAAATAATCGCGGATTTCAAAAGTTCGGGGACCGAACCTAATTGAACCGTACCCCAGGTCGTGTCTGACCTGGGCCATAGACACTTGTTGTTGCTTAATGATTTTGGCCCTTCCGAACGTATTGCGAGTGTGTGTGGCCACTGTGTGTGTGTTGCCAAAGATCTTAATTTCGGTTGGCCACGGCCAAGGTCCTATTGAACTTGAACTGGAACTGGAAAAACAAATCAACTCTCAACTTTCCAAGCCAACGACGATGGACGATCATATTATCGTCAACAATCTTAGGCAATCGCGTTTCTCCTTCCACTTCTTTGGCTTGATTTCAAACACCGATTACCTTTATGGTCGGCCCCGTGTGTGTGTTAAACGCCCGATACAATTATTCAAAGGTCACTAATCTAATGTTTAAGACCATGGTGTTCGGGATACTTTCTTGTTGCAATTCTTTTTGTTGCTTCTTATATTGGCTGCTAATGTAGCTAAACTTATTTTGCATGGTTTTTGGCTGAGCCTGTGGGATCCTGATTGCCATTACACCATTATCATCATCATTGGGCTTTGATGTGGATGCAGCTAAAACATCTCTGAATATGGCGAGAAGAAGAAGAAGAAGAAACAAAATGGAAAAATGGAAGAGATTCAGAGAGTCACGAATTCTTCTTCTTCTTCTTCTTCTTCTTCTTCATCTTCGTTTGCTAGGTCTCACAATGGTCAGCCATCAACAACAACAACAACAAGAGCAACAGGTATTGCACCGAAAGCAAGCAAAAAGAAAGAAGAAAAAAAGATGATAAAGAACACAATGTTTATATTGGGTCGTTTGGTCGTATTTTTTCCTGTCGGTCGGTTATTATCCGTTGCTGTTGTTGTATAATATTTATAATGAAATTAATCAATGTCCAATGGTTAACATGAATGAATATGTCGTGCGCGCTGGCGAGCTTCTTCTTCTTCTTCTTCCGCCAGCCTTAAGACCATAATTGCCGCATTCTTATTATTATTACCACGATGATCATCATCATCATCATCATCCTCATCATAATCTTGCACAAGTGCAACAAGTGCAACAAGCGCAATTTGTCGAAGAATATATTTACCTGAAAAAAGAATATCATCTTCTACCTGAATATAATTTCGTTTAGAAACTTTCATTCTCCTCCTCCACCTCCGACCAACTGAAGAAGCATCCTGAGGGTTAATTTCATTTAAATTTGTTCTTATTCTTCTTCTTGTTGTTTTTATAATTTAATTAACCAAACAAAAACCAGGTAGTCCCCTTTTGGCTCAGGTGATAAACATGATGATCATCATCATCATCGTATGATTCTCACCCTGTGGACAATTAAAATACACACAAACACTCACAATTAAATGCTTAGAGCTTGTGTGAGAATCAGAAGCTGGACGATTGACCAAGAAAGGCGGAGTAGGAAACTCCTCCAAAAATCCAAGAATCCAAAGGCTTCAATATCATTCTGTTGGGGAAAAGCTCAACTTCAATCAAATTGCGCAACAAGTGAGCATCAGCGCATTATTATATAATAATAATAATAATAATAATGATCATGTGATGTACCCCCCCAGCAGCAGGTAGTGCGCGTCATCACAGGTGGATGCCCACCATCCTCAGGTTCTCAGGTCGTCTCAGGTGAGCGCAACGATTCTTCAAGCGTTTCTACTAATTACAAGCATGGCCAAAAGACAATTAAACAAGAGGAAGACATATGGCAGTCGAAGGAAGCGCTACTTGGCTAATTTGGTTTCTATTTTTTTTTGTTTGATGATGATGATTATTACAAAAACAATGCAACCATGACGCGAGCAATCTGGTCACCATATTTCTCCCATTCTCTCACCAAAACAAGAAAAAAACAATCTTAATTTAGTTTCTCACCATAACTTCATCATCAACTCAAGAGGTTGATGATTATGATGTGTGTCTGTGTGTGCTTCGAATGATAATAATAACAATAATGGGCGCAGAATATGAATAGGAATCAACGAGCGAACGACCGAACGGGATTCTCCAAGATTCTCTTATGATCACCCATTTCGGATTTTCGGGTGGACGAACTGGGAGCTGGGAGCCACCTCGAATAAGCCTTTATAATATTGTTACAAATATGTGTGTGTCCAATATTGAATCCTGAAAATACGAAAATATTTGTGTGTGTTTGTTTGTTATTGCTTCGCCGGATGTAATGGGGCAATCATCATCATCATCATCATCATTACTATTAGAATGATAATGGCTTCCACCATTCCATTCCATCCCATTCCATCATGCACACATTCAACAGGTATCCATCTTGTCCATCTTGATTTTGATGGCTCAGTGATGATATCCAGAAGGGATCCCCTCCATACAAATAGTGGGCAGTTTGTAAACGGTTATTTTCTGGGACAAACATTACATCACATCACATCACATCATACACAGAGATGATAAAGCAAATATGCCCCCCTCAAAAGTGATCGTTGATGGCCATGATGGTGGTGGTGGTGGACCTCGATGAAAGACAAATATTACCATCTTCTTCTCCGACAACACAACAACGAAAGCATTGTTTGAGACATCACCAGATCAACGAAGACGAAGAAGATTGTTGTATTTATTTTTGAACCAAACGATGGTGGACTTTGGTGGACGCGAACGATAGAACGATATTTCGTTTTTCGATGTTTTCGCATCCCGAAAAAATAAAGATTCATTTATGATGATAACCGCGCCTATGATGATGATTCTTGGCGATGCTTGGCGATGCGATGGTATTTCTGGCGTCTTAGGTAGTCGACTATTTCCACCCCTCTCTTCCCATTTCCCATTTCGGGGGTTTGCCCAAAGAAGAGATGATGATGATTTCAATAATGGGCCACCATCATCATCTATTTAATATTGTTCTCATTTCTCATTTTTCGTTGTTTCGACCAATCACATAGTTCATGCTCGCGCCTGTGTTTGTCTGTGTGTGTGTTTGGATTTTCAATCTACATTTTTCTTCTTCTTCTTGGGCAAAGGTGCTGCTTATCTTTTATCCTAAATCTCGGATTTGCTACATTTTTTGCAACAAGTTATCTATATTCAAATTATCCAAAATCCACGGCGCATTTTGTTGTTTTTGGCGCCCTCGACGACTTCTCTCTCTCGTTCTATTTCGACCGAGACTTGCACCGAAAGCGCATCAAACAAACGAACGAACGAGCGAAAAAAATTTGAATTGATCTCATCCGATTGGTTGTTGTTGTTGTGTCGTTGTTTGTCGGCCAATCAACAACGATCAACAACGATGAGCCGGAGCCAATGAGCACGAGTCAGGCGTATATATAGTAGTCACACAAATGTGTGTGTGCGTGTGTTGGGCGGAGCTCAAAAGAGCCGCAAAAAACAACGAGAGATAGAGAGAGAGGCGTAACGTTCACAACAACAAAATGACAAGCATGAAACATTTATCGATTATTTTGATTGAAGAAGAAGAAGAAGAAATATCAATTGGTAGCGGGCGCATTAAGAAAAGGCGGATTTTCTTTTCTTCTCTTTTGAGGGCGAAACGCGGAATCAACCACACACGGCAATTATAAGAGGTGGTGGTGGTGGTGATCATCATCATGCTCATGCTCATATTCGACCAAAATCACAAGTGGAAATAATTTGGGAAAAATAGGAAATATTTCTAGCATTTCGTTTCGTATTCTCAACGCATCATACTGGAGATTACTGATGCACTGTGTGGTTGGCTAGTTGGTTGATGAGATTCCAAACATACATACGCAATGCGAATATCTATTCGGTTAAAACCATGGTCAGAGAGACCACACAGCTAAGAAACTGCTCAAGACAGAGAGCTCAATATCATCCTCGAGGGCATCTTCTGTTTCTGTTTCGGCTAATACGGTCAACATGCATACAACACACACACTTAGACACAGTTGGTCGCAAGTCCCGTGATTTCTGCATAGTTGCAACGACAAGATGATCATCATAATCATAATCATCATCATGATCATCGTCGTCGTAATAAAACAGTCACGAGGTTCGGATTTCGGAATCTCGAGGCTCTTGAAGAGCAGGCAGGGTCAGGGTTCGGCATTGGCACGTGATTTGGTTGGCTGGCTGGCCAGCCAGGAATTCAGTGGATTACATAATAATAATTCACCCAAAAATTCAGTGAATTGATTTATTGGAGTTCGGCAAGTTTGGACTTCGTTTTCCCGCCAAAAATAAAATAAAAAAAAGAGTTCGATAATTTGTCAGGTATCCCCCCTCCCAATGCCGGTGTATTCGCATCATCATCATCATTATATTGTTTATGTGATTATCATGTTATGTTATGTTATTATGTAATTTTTTTTCGGCTCGCTGTTCGCTGTTCGCTGTTATGTTGTTGTTGGTGAGGTGATTATTATTATTTATGATCATCATCCTGCCAAAAAAAATGAACAAGAAAAACAACAAAAAACTAAACAACAAAACAAAACTGAACAAATCAAGGCGATCCAGCTAGCCAGGTGTAGACAATTATCAATCCTGTCAATAAGCCAGTGCGTGTGTGAGTGTGTGAATCCCGAGCAAAGCGATTATTGCTCCGGAACATACAGACGTCCACACCCAACACACACACACACACAGGGTAATAATGGTAACAAAAACGACGAAGACGAAGACTACGACGACCGACAGACACACCTAGAAACGGAAAAAAGTAATAATCTTCGGTTGGTCGTGTGTCTTGCTTGCTTGCTTGCTTGGGCATCCACCTAGCAATACTTCACCGAAACACGATGTTGCGGATGATGATGATGAACTAGTTTTCTTGTTATGTAACATGGTCAGATCATTGGGCACTACAAGATGCTCACACACACACACATGCATACACCTGGTTTGGATGATTCCAGATTTTGGCTTACTACGCGCGATGTTCTGTGGTCAAATTAATTTATCTGGATTTAATTTAATCCGTTGGCCGCATCCCGGGATGTAACAATAGCAACAGGTACAAACAAAAATATGTTTGTATGCATGTACGAGCTCGCCAAGATTAGCTGTAAATGGTGTGTGAGAAACACCATCTTCATCATCATCATCATCGTCAAGAAAAGTGTGGATGATAATTAGCTCTTCCAGGACCATCCATCCATTCAGGGAGCTGAATTTAGTTCAATCGCCAAACGCCAAAATCAAGAACAAGAACTTTGTTAGACAGAAAGACAGACAAGGTGCTTCAAGAGCAGCAACAATTGTTTTTTTTACATGCCAAGATTGATCATCATCTTGATCATCATCTTGATCATCATCATCATCGTGGCAATGTTTCTTGAAAATGCCAAAATACATTTTCTTCTTTATTCTTCTTGTTCGTCGTTAGTCTTTCATTCTTTCATTCTTTCTTTTTTAATTATTAAGAGCCTTAATTAGTGTCCCGACTAGAGAGACTAGCGGGATCATAATGGCCAAAGCAGCCAGAAAATAATAACAACATCAAACAATATGATTGACAATGATTGATCTTCGGCCATAGGTAGAATGGACCTTTTTTTTGTCCAAGTGTCTGTCCGAGTCCGAGTGTCCGAGAGATGTTTTCGGAAAACAAAAATGTTTCACTTGATTATTATTATTCGTATTGTTATCGTTGCTGTTGTTGTTGTTGCAACAAACATGAACGCACAAGAGCGAACATCAACCAAAATGGCGGCAGAAGATGGTGATGGTGGATCCTTGAAGGATATACACACATAAATCACCGGCCATTGAGAGAAAATCCATGACAGTGAATAAATATAAATGAGCTGAATCCTCGCCACAATCCATCCATCCATCCATCCATCCAACTATCCATCCTATTCTTGCATTCAATTCATTCATTCAATTCATTTTGCATTGCATCCACAAAAGGAGTGGATCCAACACAACAATCCTTCAACTTTGTCGACAGGTTTTTTTTTAAAAATCTTCGAGGATCCCGAGGATTGTTTAATTGAAAATGTGAACAAAATAAATAAAAATAAATAAATAAAACTAACAACCGAAGTGGATATAATAATAAATTTCATGAATCTTCTTCTTCGTCGTTATTTTCGTCGTCAAACGAGAAATCTGAATCAATTAATTTTACAAACAAGAAGAGGAGAATGGAAACGGGCGCCACAAAACAAGTTGCTAGTTGTTTCGCGCTATTTATACTATTCAAAACGTTGTTGTATCGTGGAATGGCAGGGGGTGTGTGTGGGTGTGTGTGCGTTTTTTTTGCCCGAAATGACATAACATTGTATCCAATTGTTCCAATCTGGTTTTTCTCTACCTGCATTGAATGCCTAATGATAATGATAAATGATACAGGATGGTTCGTTTGAACATCATCAACTACTGTGCTTGGTAGGGAGTATGTTTTTTTCATTTCGTTTCATTTCATTTCATTCAAAATTTGATCTGAGAGTTTGGACAACAGTTGTGGACAAAGAGATTCCTCTCGTCCTCTAGTTAATAGGTTAATTAACTTGTGGCCAGGTTGGCCTATCTGGTCGGCAGGTAAACGATGATTATGATGATGATGATGATACTGGATGGCGAGATGAATGTCAACCATTCCTACATCAGTGGTCCATCTCAATCAGTGGTGAGCAACCAACGGCTCATGTGCGGCCCATCAAACAGTGTGGTACGGCCCACCAAGCGCATTTTAGCTAAACATGCAGGAGACGAAGCTATATCCCTCACTCTGATTGGTCCGAAGTGATGATTTGTCACGATGACGAGACATACCATAAACCAATGTAAAGCCTAAAGTCTAAAGCCTAATGTAACAGCCTTAACCAGTACAAGTCTGTACATGTTCAACGCCTATAAGGACCGTTTTCCCCTTTGATTGGCTGATTGTGATTATTTGACCCGATGACCAGACACTTTATAAGGAGGAGACAAAGCTGTATTTCTATTCTCTTGGTAAGAGATGTCGTCGTAGGTCTACATTCGAAGCTACTTACTAGGGCTTACCACAAAATTTTTTGGAAAATTTAAATTGACCTGTTGATCAAAAATGGTTGCTCACCTCTGATCTTGTGATCAAATGTGTGTCCAAAAATCTTAATTGGAATACACTACACTTATTACCGAATACATCTGCGCTTTCTCTGATTTCGCAGATGGTTTTTCTTGTCTTGTCTTGACCAACCGAAAGAATTTTCAAAACGGTTTGCAACTGTTTAACGGTTTTTGTTGTTGTTGTTGTTGCAACGTTTTGCAACGTTTCGATACAGCTAATCAAATTCAAGCTGAATTAATCTTCACTTGGTGTTTGTCGTTCGTTTATTCGTTTTTTCGGTCAGTCAGTGTCTATCTGTGTGGATGAATTTCAATTAGGGAATTGTTTAGCAACAATCGCACGGCCGGCCCGTCGGTTGGTTGGACACACCGCAATAAAAAGAAAGGTTAACCTGTGTGTGTGTGTGTGTTTCTAAGGTTATAATTAACCTTTTTGCGAATGCGAAACGCACACACAGGAGTATCACAGGAGCGCGCTGAAAAGCCTGCGAGAGTGTGTGTGGATTCCTTCATTATCATTTGCCCCGCCCCCACATGTTCCTCGTAAGGCCTCAAAGCTTTAGCCTGAAGTTCGGTGTTCGGTTTAGTTCATCATCATCATCATCATCATTATTAATAGTATTCTGTGAGATGAAATTTATGAAAATTACATAATAATTTAATAATAATAATAACAATAATAATAAAACCCCACTGGCTACGCCCTATTTAAAACCATCAACCACCACATAGTGTGGTGGTGGTGTTGGTTGGTTGGTTGATGAGATTTC